>PVJX010034098.1:0-19186 GCA_004027295.1 Dolichotis patagonum
GAAATAACCTTGGCTGTGGTTGTCCCCACTCCAGCAGCAGCTGGCATGTGGCACTGGTTTCTAGGCAGGGATCACCTCCTGGTGAGGCCCCTGGTTCTCTTCCCCAGCAGTCTGTGAATTGCCAGGAGAACCATTCTTAACTAGTAAACATTAAGCAGATAGATGACCAGTGATGAATGGTGATTTTGTGAGTCAAGTTGCTTACACTTGAAAAGTGATGAGGGTAGCAGGTTATATTTTCATTATTTTCATTATTTGGAATATGACATGAGCCAACCACTCTGAGTAATGCTAATGTCAGAAAATCCTTTCTTAGGGCTAATCTAGATGTCAATTGCACCTCCAACCAACCATTGTCGAATGTTATCTTTGCATAATGCTACATTGAGTGAGAGGTGTACATTGTCAGATGGCTGGAAGGTGTAAGAGACTGATGATGGCCCTGACAAGACCAGAGGGATGTCATGAACTAAGGAAATTTGATCTAAAGTGGATGGATGGTTCATTTCTGCTGAATCAAATTTGATTTCTCTCTGTTCTGCTGAATCACTATCTATTTACTGGTTATGTGTACAGTACCCAGAGAATGGTGGCCCTAGGAGCTACCATCTCTGTTCTGGATGCTCTGACTCTCTCTAACATTGTTCTTTTCCATTGCCTTCCAAATCTACTTCCTCCATCCCTGTAATCACAGACAGCTGTCCTCATGTGGGATTCCTGGCTTGGGCACATTTGCCTGGAACAGCTTATCCAAATAGAAAAGCCAGGTGTTATTTTTTGGCTCTAAAATGTCTCTTAAAGGCCAGCTTTGGGGCTTGAGGAAGTGATCAGATCATGAAAGAACAAACTCATTACTGGATTAATCCACTGATAAGTTCATACCTGAAACAGCTACTAGGAGGTGGAGCTTACTTAAAAGAATGAGTCATGAGGACTATATCTTGTCCATGCCCCATGGCTCGCTCTCTCTCTCTCTCTCTCTCTCTCCCCTCTCTCTTTCCTTTCCTTCCTAGCTACCATGAGGTTGACAGCCTTGTTCCACCACACCCTTCTGCCATGATGCTCTGTCTTTTCAAGGGCTTAGAACAATGAAGTCAAGTGATGATGGACTGAAACCATGAGCCAAATAAATCTTCCTCCTCCAAGTTAATTTTCTCAGATATTTTGTCACAGTGATGGGAAGATGTCATAGTTTATGTTGGTGGCCCCCAGGCCTCATGTATTTGCATTGTGCATTTGTGAGTGGTTCATTGTCTAGTGCTTGGATTGGTGATGTCAGTGCTACACCCTCCTAGGTGTGGAGCCAGGATGTGATATAATGGCAGGAAGAAGGGTTGGTTTCCACTTGCTGTTTGCAGCCTCCATGAACTGCGGCCCCGCCATGCCACCCTGCCTTGGAGCCAACTGAGTATGGCCTGAAACCTCCAAAAAACTGTAATAAATAAACCTTTCCTTTCCCAAATTTTGGCATCAGGTATTTTGTCTCAGCGATGAGTAAAAAGTAACTAAGACAGAGGGTAACATACCAGGAGTCTGTGGAGTAGTGTGGAAAAGTGGCTGCATTCCCGACTATGGCCTCTGTATATGTTGGAATTCTGTGTGGTTTAGGCCAGCTTCTACTTTCACTCTGGAACCTGTTTATTTTTCCAAGAGACAATCCTCTCACGAGGAAGGTTAGAGCACCAAGACAAATTCTAGCTCTGGTGAGTATCTTAGGTCAAGTTCCTAAGAAGTGGAGCCAGAAGCTGGGATTTAGGGCATGTGATTTATCAAGGGCATGCCCTTTTTTCTGGAAAGGCTTGTGAAAAAGAAAAATAGGGAAGAGGTAGGAGGCAAGAAAAGGTTGAGTTTCTGGTAAAATGTTGCCTTGACCTGATCCAGAGAGAATATGCGGCCTCTGGAGTGTAAATCATGTCACAGAATCACTCCATTTGAGGAGGGGACTGGACTTTCATACCCTTGTATCAGTCCCTTCTTATTCCACACCCAAGTGAGGAGAAGGTGTACCATCCTATGAAACTCTGAATGGTATGGCTCCTGTTGGCCAAGGGAAATTCTGGAGGTCTTGATTCTACCCAAGTATTATAGCTTGTATCTAGATGTCCACCCCAAAAGCTTTGTGCAGTCATAAGTGGGGCTTTCTGAAGATGGATGGATCTAGAGTGCATAATACTAGGATTAAGGATGAATTGCTGGAACTGATTTATGGTATGATTCTAGGATTAAGGTTGTCCCACTCTGGATGAGTGCTTTTTTGCTATTTTGCTGCTTTGCTGCTTTCTGCCTGCAATGAAGTTTTTCTTCTCTGAAAAACTCCTCTGTGATTGCCACCCTGATTTGGAGACAGCCAACCATGGATAGAACCCTCTACAAATGGTGAGCCAATGTGAACCTTTTTCCTCCTCTTTGAGTGTCAGGGATTTTGTCTGAGCAATGAGAAATTAACTAACTAAGACACCAAGGTAACTTGTACAAGCTGAAGGATGGATGAAAAGGGGATTCTAGCCCAAGTACCAACATTATCTATGGGTTGCCATCTTATGAAGCTAGAGGATTTCAATCTCTGTGACTCCACCAATCAGCTATGAGTCAGTGTGTCTCATTGGCCAGAACCATTGAGGTGTTGGAAATGGAAAAGTGGGGAAGTTGACCCTTGTATTAGAATTAGCCAGAGTTAAAGTGTCTGGGTCAGGGAGGCCACATGACTGAGAGACAGGGAGCTAAAAGAAAGACACTAGATTAAGATACCTCCAGGGTTATATTAGGCCATCAGGTGTGAGAGTGTTCAAAAAATATACTTTAAGCTGGGCGTGGTGGTGCACACCTGTAATCCCAGCACTCGGGGAGGCTGAAGCAGGAGGATCATCATGAGTTCAAAACCAACCTGGGCCACAAAGTTAGCCCAAGGCTAGCCTGAACTGCATAGTAAGACCCTGTCTCAAAAAAAGATATACTTTTAGGGTCCTCTAAAATTATTAGCTTTTTCATTGGGATTAAACTAGAAAAAATTCAAATATATTCTTTTTATGTGCCTAGGCATTTCCTTTTCCTTTTCCCTGTTCATTTTCCTTATGAAAATGTCAGCCTAAACTAATATGGGACCATAGGAGTATCTTGGCACCCATCCCAAGCCTGGTACATTGCATAATAATAATAGCAGCTACCACTTGTGGAGCAGTTAATATGTACCAGGCACCAATTGAGTACTTCCTTTCAGCATTATTAGTTCATTCAGCCCTCCTAACAGGACTAGGGGTTCTACTGTGTATGGGCAAGGGTGATGAGAGAGGTAGGTCTCAAAGTTGACTCCTGGCTTCTGAATGAATAATGGTGCCATTCTCTGCTTAGACAAAGACACTGGAGAAGAAACTCTGCTCTGGTCTCACCTGTCTCTTCTCATGGAGGAAATATTGCAGTTTCTGTAAACCTTTTTTGTGAGCACTGTTTTGAAAACTCTAGAAAACTTATAGATGTATCCAATGATACTGAAAGTTTCTGGATTGCAGAAGACTTGCTAATTCCCTGTTTCTGTAGTATCCTTTTTTCTGACATAATTACCAGGTCAAAACAGTCAAGCTACACTCAAACCACCTAATTCTTCAGAGTAACACCAAACTTTGATTTGTTCTAGAGCAAGAGCAAGGCTTGCTCTCTCCCTCCACCTCAACCCCAGCAAGGTAGTACCATGAGGATGTATAAGAAGATGTATATTTACTACCTGTTCCTCCTTTAAAAGAGAGCCACAAAACAGCTCCATATTGGTCACTACATAGCCCAGGCTGGCCTTGAACTCACAGTGATCCTCCTTGCATTTTAATTTTTAAATACTTAAAGGTAATACATATTGAATACCATGCATTTTACACGGATTATCGTAGTTTATTCTAAAGTCTGTGTGAAATAGGTACTTGTATCCACTCAAATGCTTTTTGCTGAAGAGAAATTATGATTCTGACAGGTGTAACTAATTAGGAAACTTGTTATTCCAAATAACAGTATTCTACTAGAGTTGACTTAGCCAATGGCTAAATCAAAGTCTCAGCAATATCTTCAGAGAACTCCAATATTTCCATCTCTCTGTTCTGCCATTTTCAGCAGAACTTCATCTTAAAGCTGATCCCCTGATAGCTGCAACAATGTTAAATATCACTTTCCTCCCTCATCACCTGAAGGAAGACAGATACTCTTTGTCTCTTTAGGTGGAAAGAACTCTTTTTCAGAAGACCCCAGTTGAACTTCCCTTCATGTGTCATTGACCAGGATTGGACCCCAAATTCATCCCTAAACCCATTACTAACAAGGTAAATGAAAAGAATGTGGTGAAGCTGTCTCATTTGGAATGAAAACAAGCATGCTGAAACACTACTATGTTCCCACTCTACAAAGAAGGTGACCAAAGGTCACTGAGATAAAGTAACAAAGGAACTTGTCCAAGGTAATACACTTAGTAAGTTACAGAACTAAGAAGTAAATCTAGTGCATTCCTATTTTGCTGTACTTATTAATTGCTAGATATTCCTTAACTGTCAAGTGTTTACTGAAGTGGGACACCTGTTCATTTTCTGAGTCCTTGTAGTCACAGTGCTGAGTAGAAAAGCAAGGACCATTAAGATATTCACTAGTGAACCAATCAATTATGAAATTACTCTGGCATTATTCTTAGATTAACCCTAGCATCTGGACCAGTCTTTTCTGATTGTTAGATATTATAAACATCAGAGAATAAAAAACAAATAGAATACCCATCAGTTTGCACAGTAAAACTGCAAATATTATAGAAGATTCAGGAGTTCATGAAATCAACAAAGTGCTATTGGAAAGCTACTAGCATCTCAGCAAAGCGACTGACACACATGAGCCTAGTAGAATTAGACCAGTTAACAGCTTAACAAAGGCAAAATGAGATGAAGACTTCCAAAAAGAATGAATTGACATTCCAATTATTAAGCCAATATCTTGTAAAAAAAACCCAAAGACTTTGATTTTTTTAATAAATTGTCTTTATTTATGATCATGCTATGAAAAGCAAAATACAAGATATTATGCTGTGGTATCATGCAGTTTTGTCACAAAAATCATAACACAAAGCAATGAATGTTTGGGTCATTCTTTGCTTTCCTAAGAAGTGTGGCAGAACTATACTTTTAGCCTAAATTTGTGAAATACAAGTTAAACTGCCTGTCATAATTTGTGTTCCATTTTTACGATAACTTCAAATGCACTTATTTTTTACTATTTCCTATGAGAGTAGAAACAGATTCACTCAAAGTGGGAATTTTTCCCCCAGCACCAATTATCTGCAGATGAAGAGGATATTTTCTAGAGAAGCTAAGACCAACCTTGGATCAAATCAACCAGGTTCAGTCACTCACTCTGTTTTTGGCTTTGAGCAAGTTTCTAAGTTATTTTTAGTTGTTGTTTTATCATTTGTAAAATGAAGAGATCTCATAGGGTTGTAGTAAAGGTCAAATTAGATTACTCATACAAAGCATTTGTTATTGCCCTTCATGCATGGTACTTAGTCAGTAACTGTTAGCTGTGGTTAAAGAAGCTGTGCAGAATCATGGGAAGAGCCAAGGATCCATAGCCTGTTATACTTATTTCCTTATTATGCAACTTTAGACAAGCTGCTTTCCCTCTCTGAACCTCAGTGATCTAGTCTAGAAATTGGATTACATGGGATTGCTGTGACAGTCCATGTAAGAAAACTGGCACACAGTGGTCACTGTCATTTAATTTTTTTGAAGAGTACAATATATTTATTGAGAGAAAGCTTCTGCATGAAGAGAGACAGAAGGGGTCCTGAGCGGGTTGTCAAAGACTGTATTTTCCAGGGACTTTTATAGAACAAAATCATGAGACTAGAAGGCTCAAATGTAGAGAAAATGGGAATCTGCAAAGTGGGCATAAAATGATCCAGACTTAATCCCTAAGGATTCTACTTAAGGGTGTGCTTGCATTTGTCTTGAGATCTGGCCCACAGCAAGAGGTGTGGGTCTCCTCCAAGGTCGTCAGACATCTAGTCCTCTATGCCAGCTTCCTTGAGGGCCTATCCCTGTCTGACTGCCTATAATATTTCTAACTGGCTCAGCTGCCTGCAACAGTTCCCCCCCTGAAGTAACCTGAACTGCTGTGAGGGGTTAATGGGCAATGACTGATCGAACTGCTTCGGGTTGAACAGGGTCACAGAGTTTGAACAGCAGTAAGAGGTACTTCCACACTGATCCTGTCTAGAGGCCCTCGACACCAACTATTTTCATCTTGTGTATGTGCACAGCTTACACAAAACCAAAGAAACAGTTAAGTATGTATGGGCCAAAGAGTAGAATTAATAAGATAATTATAAATATAGTTAAAGATTGCCACCAAGAGGAATTAATAGTTTTCTATAAGGAGGAGTAAGACAAGGTCCAGGGAATTTCAGAGTCTGACATGTTGTTAATCTGTTGTCTAATGTCTTCAATAGCTACTGAGACATTAGCAGAAGAATCAGGAATGTATATACAGCATTCAGTTTTTAGAATTGCACAACTGACCCCCTGTGCTGCTGTTAGAATGTCTAATGCCATCCAATTTTGAAGGACAGCCTGTAATAAAAGATCATCTATCTCCTTATATTTTGCAATTTCCCCATATCCGGGTATCCAAAGGTGGCAAAAGCCTGTAACTCTTAGGAATCTCCTTAGCTGTTTTAGTGTTTTAAGCTATGGGAAGGAGAGAATGGGTTTAACCCTTTCCTTTCCTAGCCTTTGGGTCCCTTTGGATATAATGAGGCCTAAATATCTTTCCGCAAGACAGCAAAGTTGTGCCTTAGGATTAGAGACCTTATAATCTCTGTCTGTTAGAAAATTTAGCAAAGCACATGTGCCTTGGCTACAGAGCTCTTCCAAGGGGGCACATAACAGTATGTCATCTACATACTGTGTATGTATGATTGCATACATACAAGATTGCAAGATTGTGACCTGGGAAAACTCAAAACATGCCAAGTTACGGGAAAACACTTGTCCAAAAAGATGTGGACTATCTCTGAACCCCTGGGAGAGCACAGTCCATGTCAATTGAGATGCTTGGTCTTGTGGATTTTCAAAAGCAAAAAGAAACTGAGAATCTGTATTAAAGGAATACACAAGAAGGCATCTTTTAAATCTAACACTGAAAGCCAACTAGTATCTTCTGGGATCTGAGAAGGCAGAGTGTATGGATCGGGTACCGCTGGGTGAATGGGCACTACTGCCTCATTTGTCAATGTAAGGTCCTGTACCAACCTCTGTTCCCCATTGGGTTTTTTAATTCCCAAGATTAGAGTATTGCATGGATGATTACAGGGCTTAAGTAAGCCTGGTGCCCCTAGATTATCAATTATAGGTATTAATCCTCTTTTAACATCGGGTCTTAAAGGATATTTTTCTCTGATGAGGAAAAATAGTAGCATCTCTGAGGTGTATCTGTATTGGGGCAGCTCTTATTGCCCTACCTATTTTACATTTAGTTGCCCATACTTCAGGGTTTATTTCTGTCTCCATGAGGGGAAGGCAGCATACCTGATCTGGGTACATATATATCACAGTATTTAGACATGATAAAATATCTCTTCCTAAGAGGGGAACTGGACTTTCAGGCATAATCAAAAATGAATCTGTAAAAATAAAACCATTCCAGTTACACCCTAAGGGTTGTGAAAAGTACCGAATTACCTCCTCACCAGTGACTCCTCTCTCTGAGGTGTGGCGACTAGAAGGAAGGCCAGGATTGAAAAGAAGGACCCAGAGGCTTGCACCAGTATCCAGCAATAGGCTGGTTTCTTTTCCTTCTATAGTCATGATTACCTGGGGCTTCTCTGTGGAGATGATGGTCTGGCCAGAGGGAGAGGGCAGTGAGTGCCCTGGGACCCCTCAGTCCTGCTGGACCAACTGATAGGATGGGTCTGAACCCTGGGGCCTTGGCCTCAGAGGGCAGTCCAACCTCCAGTGGCTACCTTTGCAGTTGGGGCATGGTCCAGGGGGCTTCTGAGTACAGTTCCTCTTAAGGTGATCTGACCTGTGGCAGCAATAGCAGGTAGTTGTTGTTGAGCTCTTCTTGGAGCCCCAAGAATCAGACTTAGGGTCTGATTTCCTTAAAGCTGTAGCAAAAGCAGTGGTTTTTTCCTCAGTCTCTTTGTTTTCTCTCCTTGATCTCCTTCTCATCACAGTTATAAAATACTGAGGAGGCAACTTTTACTAAAGTATCAAGTGAACTATGGAGCAAAGGCTATCTTTTGTAGCTTTTTTCTATTTGAGGCTGACTGTGTAATAAACTTACCTTTAAGGATAATTTGTCCCGCTATCCAATCAGTATTTAAAGAAGTATGTTTTATCAATGCCTCTTGTAATCGATCTAAGAAGGCAGAAAGGTGTTCATTATTTCTTGCTGAATAGCTGATAACTTAAAATAATTAGAAGGCTTGGTTTTTGTTCTTTTTAGACCTTCAAGATTACACACTTGAAAATGTCTCCTGTATTATTGGCAGGCCACTTGGGGTCTTGGATAGGAACTGTTTTTGCCCCAGTTGGAACTGGTGGTTCCCCTGGCTGTCTATCTTCTGGCCTTCTAAAAGTAACAATATGATATTCATCTCCAAAGGCAATAGCAGCTTCTAATGCCACTTCTCTCTCACTAGAAGTCAATGTTTGATTTAAGAGTAACATTACATCTTTCCAATCTAGTTCATATACCTGAGTAAATCCTCTAAAGACATCAATGTACTTATCAGGGTCATTTTAGAATTTTCCTAGTTTTAGGAAGTTGGTTCTGCCCACTGTGTCTCGGGTTTAATCTCCAAAGGAGATTATCCCAGAACACTGAGCCAGGACATGGCTCTTATGTGTGTTCTCCTGAACGGGCACACTTCCAATCAATATTTCATCTGACCCAGAGATGGGGTACGTGTCCTTTATCAAAGATGACTTCCCTGTCTTTGGCTTTACCAAATGCTCATTTTTATGGGCTTAACTAAGATAGTCTAGAGTTCTTTCTGACTTTACATGCCTCTATAAGGAAAGTGTAAGGTGGGAAATGAGTAGATGTAAAGTCAAAGTTAGGAAACTGAAGCAGAACAGGCTTGACATTTCCTCTAGAGTATAGAGGAGGATTAGAGCCAGTCTGTCTCAGTGAAACCTGTCCTCCAAGTCTTAAGACCAGCCACCAGCCTAGTGCTGCTTAAATGGTGGAAGCAGTCCTGGTTTTTTATTGTAGGCATGTATGTTTTCTAAGTCTGAGCTAGATTTCCATTGAAGAGAACCATTTTACAGAAGTCTACATTAAAGCCTGTCAGAAGTGTTCTAATATTTTTGTCTAGTGCTATCATCTAAATACAGTCAAGCAAGGAGCACCAGCAAATTTAGCAACCAATTTAAATTTAACTTGCATAAGAACAAACTAATAATAATATACCATTAAAGAAATATATTATAAATTTCACATTTTAACTTAGATTTACAATATTTTAATAAAACTATACGAGACAAAGCAATTAAAAAACAATGGGCAAGTAGCAAGAGATTATCACAAATAGTTATAAACAACTGTCAAAGACAAAGCAAAATTAGAAGCATAAAAATTTGTTACCTAAACGAGTTCCAGTCCAGAGTCTATGAAACAAAAAGAAAACTCTCATCTCTGTTTCATGATCTCAGTGGATGACCTCCAAATGATATAGGGGAATAAAACTCCCGACCTACTATGTCTGCAAGTTCATGTTCTCTAAAATTGAAGAATGAATTTTAGGAACAACAGAGGTGAAGAGTAGAATTTAATATTTATTGAGAGGAAGCTTCTTTCTGAAGAGAGACAGAAGGGGTCCCGAGCAGGTTGCCCCACTGTCATTTAAATAATAGTGTATTTTCATCTCTGCTGACTACTGTGTCAAGCGCTGTGTGCGTTAGTGTGTGCGTGTCTACACACAAGCAGTAGGGATATGTATAAAAATATAAGAATCAGGACATGTCCTGTCCTTAAGGGACTTACATGTCATGAAGAAAAACACTAATGTGTTGTGTCACCTACATGCCCTCTCTGGGCCTCAGTTTTCTCTTCTGTAGTATTAAGACCATAAGCAAATAGCTATATAAGGCTCTAAAATTCTGGGCTTCTGTATGGTCATGTAGACTGTGGAAACAAGCAGAGAGCAAGCCAAGATAATTTGATTCCAAGTGTGAGGTGCTGTAGGTTGTAAAGGACTTCAGAATCTGGGAGGAAGAGGAGGAGTCCAGTGGAATGAGGACTGGCTATGGGGCCAGATAGATTTGGGTTTAAAACCAGGCTCATGGGCTAGAGCGTAGTTCAGTGATAGATCTCCTTTTCCTCCCTGAGTCTCAGTCTCCTCCTCTTTCTGATGGGATGAAATATCCTTCTAAGTATACACTGAGAAATAAACCCAAGTACAATGATACCTCGATTATCGAATGGCTCCAAGCTTGAACTTTCCGAGATTCAAACAGCAAAATTTGAAAAAAAAATCTGCTCAGTGTTCACAACTTTGCTGATAGTCAAATGGAAAATCCAATTTGAAAAAAATCCTGTAAGCCCTAGAATGAGTCATGCATCATATCTCACAGTGGACACAAAGGGGCGATACTCCTTCAGTCTAAGTGCTGCTCTTGCCAAGACAACATATAGTGCTTGTGTTAGTGTGTTAATACATTTGTCACTGTGTGGCTTCTTTGTGCTTTATTTGTATAAAACCATAACCATGGCTCCAAAGAAAGCTAGTGATACCAGCTAGTGGGTACCAGCATCAAAGCTACCATGATAGAGTTAAACAAAGAAATTATTCTGAAATTTGTTAAAGTCCTGGAAAAATGAACTTATAAGTGTAACTTTGGAGCTTCAAAACCAATTATTTGGTTTTCTATTATTTCTTATGGAAAAAATGTTTTCAGTTCTCAAACTTTTTGGTGTTCAAACACAAATTTGAAATAAATTGGATTCAACAACCAAGGTGTCATTGTATTTGAAAACTCCTCACATGTAGTACATGCTCTTCTCTCTGCTGTAGGAGACTTCCTAGGGGTGGGAACCCGAGCCATGATTCTTTGGTGTGAAGAAAGCTGCTGGACAACTGGGTACAGTTGGGCAGAATAGCAGGACGTGGTCTTTTGGCAGATGCCTTTACCCACAGGGCAAAGTGCCAGTATCCAACAGGGCAAGCTCACAACCCCCAAGGTCCACAGAAGAATTCACCTCCTTGCCAATGCTGCCTGGTATTCTCATCAAGGCTAAGAGAGAAAAAAGAAAGAAACCAAAATGAAATATATATTTATAACAATAATAATTATTATTCTTTCACCAATTTTCTCCTCCGCTGATGGAGTCTGGCAAGGACTACAGAGCAGGAAAACTGTTAAAGCGGAGAGTAATGATGCCCCCAGGACAAATAAAGAGGGAACTTCAAACCAGCAGATGCTGCTGAAAACCCCAACACAGGAAATATCTGCAGAATGAATTGAGAATTTATGGGGGTTTGGGTTTTTCAGGATGTATGAGCAAGTTCCATGAGCAAATAAGGGAGATGGAGGAAAGAGAGCAGGACAGTGCAAGAAGACTGAGCTAATGGCAAAGACCATGTCCTCCCACCCTTTACTCCCCTATCCCATGCTGGCCACAGAGGCAGACCCAGTGTCAGTGGGGGCCCAGGAGCTATTGTGGCCTGGGTAGGCTGAGTAGAGTTGGAAAGGATCCCCATTTTCTTCTGGCACTGGTGTGAACCTCATGGTGGTCACATGAATGGGTAGAGGTTGGCATGTGGAGCTACAGGCAAATGTGCATGGGTAGGAAATGCCTGTGATAATGATTGTGGCCATCTCTAGGCTTGCTAATAGTGAGGTCTTGCTAGGGCCCAAGGCTCTAAGCTTTCCTTAGGCCCTATCCAAGGCCCACCTGCCTGAACTGGCTGAGACAAGGAATGCCCAGAGTGTGCAAGGAGGTCAAGCTAAGTACTCAGGGGAGGTGGAGTCAATGAGCATGGCATTTCTCCAAGATCAGAGGACTCTTTGTTTTTCCCTCTAATACAGAAAGGATAGATGTACATGTAGAGGCTTAAACATGCCTAGAACTTTTCCTAAAGTGTTTATAAGAACTGATTTTATTACATGTGATGGTATCAACAGCTACTTTGAAGAAAATGAGACATTATGGTAGCCATTGCTCATTTCCTATCATCTTGTTGTGAAGTCTAGTAATGTTTTTATTCTTTGTTTTGATTGGTGTTAGTCTGTTTTGTACTTTTTAATTTCAATATGTGTGAAAGTGTGAACAGCTATTTTGAAAAGAACAAGAGACATTATGGTAGCCATTGTTGATTTTCCTACTGTCTAGTTTTCAAAGCCTGTGATGATTTTATTCTTTTGTTTTGATTGCTTTTATACTATTTTGTCTTGTTTGAATTCATTGTGTGGGAAGATATAAACAACTATTTCAAAGAAAACATGGTAGTCACTGCTGATTTCCTGTTGTCTTGTTTTGAAATCCTGTGTTGCTTGCATTGTTTTATTCTGATTTGCTTTGCTTTGTTTTGTTTTGTTTTATTCTCTTAAAAAAAGATTGGAGGACTCTCAGAGTGCTGAATCTAAGCATCTGCAGCAGCCCATGCCCATTGGGAACTCTATTTTTTCACTTATAAAATGATGGAGGTGTTTAGACTACAGTAGATGATGGACCTTGCTATTAAGGCATCAGTAGGGGAGAAATGGGAGCATGGCAAGTGGGATATTAGGCTGCCAGTAATGGGGTCTGAAGGTAATAGGGAGGGGCCTTTCCACAAGAAAAGGTGGGCCCTGGAGGTGTTGACAATTTTCAGAGACACGGGAGCAGGAGAACACATTTTTCCACCAGCTTAAACATGGGGCTGTGAGTTCAGAGTGAATTAGGCCACCCTGAATGCAAGCCCTTCAAATACACAAAAGGATCCTGAAATTTTTCCATTTCTGGTCTCTGCCCAAGAGGGGATTTGGGAAGAAAGTCATTCAGCTGCATTTAGAGGTAAATGATGCTCAGAAATTGTATGTTGAGCCAGATACTGGAAACAGAGACCCTTTGCTTCTTTACTGCAAACAAACCGTAGCCACAGGCAAAGAAGAAGAGTAGGGTGAGAAGGAAGTCAGAGACAAGACTTTCCCATGTCTCCCTATAGGGATTCCATAAGATAGGTCTCACTATTATTTACTCAGGATTTGGTGGACAAGAAAGAACTGCACTTTCTCAACAAGCCCACTTGTCCTTTAGAAGGCCACAAATGCTAGTATGCCTTGGGAGAGAATAAACACTGTTTTTTATTGTGTTGGGTTTTTTTTTAGACAAGGTCTCACTATGTATGTAGTGCAGCCTGGCCTTGAATTTATCATGTAGCCCAAGCTGGCCTTGGAACTCATGGCGATCCTCTTGCCTCTTCCTATGCAGTGCTGAGATTACAGATGTGTGCCACCATGCCTGGCTCAGTTTTCTTTTTCTTTTTTTCTTTTTGTGCCATGAATCAAACTCAGGACCTTGTGCTTGCCAGGCAGACACTGTGCCACCAAGATATATCTTTGGTCCAGGCTCAGTTTTTATAGATATTTAAGCCACATCCTGACAATCATCTGTCATTAAAGACACTGTTGAAAGCATTGGAAGTTGAGTGTAAAAGCTGGGTTACATAAGAGATATGTTCCATCCCAATAGTTCTATGCACTAATCTCAACTGTTATCTGACTCATCTCCAGACATCGATCTCCTTCCATTTGTAAAATGAGGTTGAGTGGACTTTGTTATCTAAAGGTCCTTCTTGTTATGTCATTTGCTTAGTCTGCAGCTGTAGTCTTTGGGGTGTGGGAAGGACAGAGCAGTAACTCTTGCCCATCCTCATCCCTTGGCTATTCTCTGTCTCTAGCCTGCTGCACCAGCCTGAGTTTCTCTGTGGCCATTTCACTATTTCTTAGTAAAAGGTTAGAGCACTAGATTTCCCAGCTGGAGGCCAGGTTGTTGCCAGTCATCTAAAAAATTAAGAAACAGAAAGGCACTAACAAGCCACTCTGAGGGTGAGTCATCTTATGTGAATAGGGGGACTGGGACCCATGGTCCTTTGTCCAATCTAAGATGCTGCCTTCACAGTCTAGAGATTACTGTGGCTTTTGAATAAGCTTTGAAATTAGGAAGTGCATGTTCTTCCTAAAGAACTTTATTCTGTTTCAAGAATTTTTCAGCTATTTGGGCTCACTTGCAACTCCCCATACATTTGAGCATTGACTTTTCCATTTTTGCAAACAAACTACTGTTGGAATTTGATAAGATAGCATTGAATCTGTAGATTCTTTTCGGTAGGGCTATGGTTTGAAATTTTGTGTTCTTTCCAAAATTCATGCTGAAATGTAATCCCCAATGCAACAGTACTAAGAAAAAAGGCCCTTAGAAGGTAATAAAGTCATGAAGGCTCCACCCCCGTGGATGATATTAGTGCTTATAAAAGGGGTTGAATTCAATCTTCCATCCCTTCCACCATGTAAGGACACAGCATTTATCCCCTCTGGAGGATGCAGCAACAAGGCACCATCTCCAACATAGAGAACCACCTTCACCAGGCAGCAATATTGCTGGTACCTTGATCTTGGACTTTCCAACCTCCTGAACTGTGAGAGATAAATGTCTATTCTTTATAAATTAACCATCTTGTGCTATTTTGTTTTAGCAATTCAAACAGACCTAGACAAGTAGTATTGACAATTCAACAACATTAAGTCCTCCTACCCATGAACATAGATTATCTTACCATTTCTTTAGGTCTCCTTTATTGCTTTTCAGCAATGTTTTGTAACATTCATCTTCTTGTTTAAATTTATTTGTAGACATTTTATGCTTTTCAGACTGTTCATTGTGATATATAATAATGCAACAGATTTTTGGATGCTAAACTTGTACCCTGAAGCTTTGCGGAGTGTTTACTAGATTCTATAGAATATGATATTCTATAGAATTCACCAACAAGTTCATATATATATATATATATATATATATATATATATAATCTGTGAATGGAGATTTATACTTTTTCTTTCTAATTTGGATGCTGTTTCTTTCTTTTTCTTGTCTAATTGCTCTGGCTAGGACTTGTGATACAATAGAATAACAGTGAAAGCAACCATCCTTGTTTAATTCCTAATCATATGAAAAACACCTTTGGAACAGCACTGCTGAGTATGATGTTAGTTTTTAAAGTGTTTTCTAATATATATTTGCATACAAAAAGATTATATTCATCTTGGACAGTTGGTACATGTATTATAACACATATTAATTCTATTTGCTTCCCTTCTCCTTCTTTTCCCTTCTCTCTCCCTCCATCTCTATATCCCTTTCTCATTTGTAAAAGATCTCCCTCCCCCATTTCCTGTTATCTGTCTTTTGTCTTACTCTTTAAATTATTTATCTTTCAAGTTTTTTCATACAAGAGAAACCATGTGATATTTAAGCTTCTGTGTCTGATTTTTTTTGCTTAACATTATTGTCTTAAGGTGCATCCATTTTCCTACAAACTATTCGAGTTTATCCTTATTATGGCAGAGTAGTACACTAGTGTGTATAAACACTACATTTTACTTACCTATCCCTCTTTTGATGGCCATATGAGTATGTTAGCTGTGACATTTTCATAGATGCTGGTAGCTTTTATGATATTTAGAAAGTTTTCTTCTCTTCTAAGTTTTTCCTTAATCATAAAATGGTGTTGAATTTCGCCAAATATTTTTTTCTGTATCAACTGAGTTTTTTATTTTTTTACTGTATCTATTGAGGAGGTGTATTACACTGATTATCTTATGTTAAGCCATCCTTACATTCTACAGATAAATAACTTAGTTGTGTGTATAATCCTTTTTATATAGATGAGTTTAATTTGCTACTACTTTGTGGAGTATTTCTGTGGAGATAATTTGAATGACTCCCTTTGAATACAGAACAATTGTTGCAAAATTAGTCTTGTTTCTATATACTGATATGTACAGAGTGGGCTATGCTATTTCCTTCTCTCTTCAATTGGCACTAAGCAAATAAGGCCAACTGAAGTGCTGGTATGTAATCTTTGGGGTCATCCCGACAGTCTCCTGTTTTCTCCCATACTGCTCTCCATAAAAGATCCAAGTGCAGTGGGACAGTAGAGCAGTAAGCTCCAGGACTGTCAACTGGGTATTAGCATCGAAATAAAGAGGTTATGAGTCCCCACAGTGCAAAGGTTTACATATCAGAAACTGAGGCAACAGCCTCCAAAAACAAATCAAATGCTTCCTTAATCGAACTATGCAGTTTGATCCTTCTGCATGTCATTCATTCTTCCTGAATTTTGCAAAGATGCTTTTCTCCCTACTTGGCCAGACAGCTCGAGTTATTCATGTAGCTCCCACCACTCTCACTGTCACTCACTGTTGAGCCACCACCTTTCTAGACAAGATAATAAATTCTGGGAGGGGCCTTGGATCAAGGCCTTTGTCTATATATATTCATTAGGATCTGGCTTAGGATGCTTTGACTGCCCTTAACTTTGAATACGTTTTGGTGTCTTTTGCTGTGGGTTGCATTGGAGGTGGTAGATTGAAATTAACTTGCTGGGATTCCAATCACATTTCAGTGGAATTACAAATATAACTTTCTGAATTGGGAGGAAGATTAGAAAGGGGATTATAATACTTGGATTACAATATTAAATATTTGGATTACAATATTTTTGAATATATATACATGCATATTTATAAGGGATATTAATCTGTAATTTTCTTTTCTTATTGTATCTTTATATGACCTTGTAATGCCACCCTCATTGTGTGAGTTTGGTAGTGTTCCTTCATGTTCGCTTTTCTGGAAAAGCTTTAGAAGTGTTAACGTTAAAACTTTAACTGCTTTATAGAATTTACCAACCACGTGTTTCTAACTCTTCTTTACTAGGAGTTTGTTTTAAATTTTCTGATTTTATTTTTTTGTTATTAAGATTTTTCTGTTCTTCTTCAGTCAGTTTTAGTAATTTGTGTGTTTCTATGAATATGTCCTTTTCATCAAGGTTATCAGGTTCATTGATGTTCATAGTATGCTCTTTTAAATGTTATCTCACTGCCTTCTGATGTGCATAATTTTTATGAGAAATCAACTAGCAATCTTATTGATATTCATTTTATATTATGAATTACTTCTGTTTTGTTGCTTTCAAGATCGATTATTTATTTATTTATTTATTTAGAGACAAGATGACATTGTGCAGTTCAGACCGGCCTTGAGTTTACTATATAGCCCAGGCTGGCCTTGAACTCACAGCAATCCTCACAGCAGCCTCAGCCTCCTGAGTGCTGAGATTACAGGCATGGGTCCACCATGCCTGGCCTCAAGATTCTTTATATTCAAGATTCTTTCTATAAAACTGTCTTTTTAAAGTTTGGAATTCTTTGAAATTCTTAGGTGTATAGACTCAGGTTTTTCATCAAGTTTGAGACATCTTTAGCCATTATTTCAATCCCTTTCATCTACCTCTCTCTTTTTTCATTTTGAGACTACTACCACTTGTTCACTGTTCTTCATTTTTTTCCTTTTTTCCTTTTTATGCTTCAGACTGGATAATTTCAATGTCCTTGTCTCTTTTTTACTTTTATTTTAAAAAGAATAAAGCAAAGCAAAGCAAAACAAAACAGAACAAAGCAGAGCAGAGTAAAACAATGCAAATAACACAGTCTTTTAGAAAAAGACAGCAGTAAATCAACAGTGGCTACCATAATGTCTCTTGTTTTCTTCAAAACAGTCATCCATACCTTCACACACAATAAGTTAATACAAATCAAAATTGTATAAAAGCAATCAAAACACAAAAATGAGAGCCTTAAGGGCTTTCAAGAGCAGACACTAGCAAATCAATAATGGCTACTATAATGTCTCTTGTTTTCTTCAAAATAGCTGTCCATATCTTCATATATATTGAAATCAAATAAACCAATCAAAACCAAGAATAAAAGCATTATTGGCTTTCAAATCAAAATGTTAGGAAATCATCCATGGCTACCATGATGTCTCATTTTCCTCAGTGTAGTTGTTCATACTATCACACATACTAAAATCATTTCTTGTAAACCCTTTAGGTGAAGTTCTAGGCATATATAAACCTATACATGTACATCTATCTTTTCAGTATTAGAGGGAAAAACAAAACAACAGGTAAATGACTATAACTAATAGCCCAAAATAATAACAATGTAGGCTTTCAAACAAGGTGGTAGGAACATAACAATTTTTGTTGTTTTGCATAGCTATCTTCAAAAGTCTTACTCAATTACCAAATATAGTCATGCAAAATTGATCTAATCCTACTGGTATACTACTAATTCTGTTAGTTCTTAGAACAAAACAATGTTCTTATCTTAAAGTTCACTAATTCTTTCTTCTGCTTGCTCAAATCCATTGGAACCCTTGTAGTAAAATTTTTTTTTAAATTATTACAATTTTCAGTTGAATTTTTGTTTAGCTCCTTTTAATGATTTCTATTTCTTTATTGATATTCGAATTTTTTTTGTATTTTTTTCCTGATTTTCTCTGACTTTGTCCATGACTACCTACATCTATATTTTTATTTTATGGAGAACAAAGCCAAGAAAAATAAAACAGAATAAATCCAATCAAAACAAACCAGTGTAAGTGACATGGCACTTCAAAACAATAGTAAATCAACAATGGTTACCATAATGCCTCTTGTTGACTTCAAAATAGCTGCAGATACCTTCAGACATAATAAAAATTAAACAAAACAGAACAGAATAGAACCAATAAAAACAAAACAATGATTGCAATAAAGGAATTCAAAACAATATAAGAGTAAATCCAAAATGGCTACCATAAATATATATATTGTTATCTTTGAAATAGCTGCCCATGCCATTGGATATAATAAAATCAAACAAAACAAAACAGAATAAAACTCAAAACAGTGAAAATGATACAGAACTTCAAAACAAGATGATAGGGGACTAACAATGGCTACCACCTTCAGAAGGAGATCCCTATAGATGCTACATTGTGTATTGTTATGCTCTGAATAGATGATCAGACTACTGGCTTTAGACCTGCAAAGACAGTGAAACACTAAACACTACAAGCACTAAATTGTATTTTACCTCAATAGCTATCATCGTAGCCTGTGTTTCTCTGGATC
>PVJX010034099.1:0-19208 GCA_004027295.1 Dolichotis patagonum
AAAAGTGGGGCAGAGAGAGGCTAACTAACTTGCCCCAGGACACTGAGCATGGCCGTGCTGTGATTACAGTTTAGCATATAAATCTGGGACTGCATTTAGCCTCTTGTATTCCATTCACTATCTGAACCAACAGCAGACAATTGCAGTGGCAAACCTAACAAGGTCAACCCTTAGCGCACAGTGGCTCCAACATGATTTACCACTTCTGGAATAAAAGTTCTCCCCGTGAGGAATGTAAGAGTTTTGGGAACTGAATTTAATTTTTATGGTCATGGAATTGTGGCTTATTGCTGCTTCAGCATGCCAAGTGTTAGCTTCATAATCTAAAATTAAAAACAGTTTCACAAGTTACCCAGTTTACTGTCCAGGAGACATGAGCTTCTCTCTTATGTCTGGATTCCCTATACAGGGACAGCAGATCGAAGCAGAAATTAGGTGCTTGATTTATATTTTAAAATAAGAATCAGATTAGCATGGGTGACAGATAAATGACTTGCTGTTCTCTTCCAGCCTTCTTCCAGTTACACCTTTCCATTATATTCAGTCTTTCTATGGGTAGTGTTAAAAAGTGACAATGTTTTAATTCAAAAATGATACTGATTATATTATTTATAATATAAAATTAGCTTCTCTTTTTCATCTTATCATGAGATTATTAAAACATAAACTAGCGATAATAGGTTCTCAACAACTGAATTTTTATATAAAGCTTAAAAGATCTCTTTCTCACTTAGATGAAACCCAAATTTAAAAACCTATGTTCCAAATGTCCTCCAAAATTCTTATCTTTTGTGGGACCCCTTACTTTGAGAAGCATTCTCTTTCTGCCATCTTTAATGGATTTCTCATTTTATTAGCAAAATTTTCAGCTTCGTAGCATTTCTTAGTAATATTCTATCTCATAAATAGTGATACCTTGGTTCACTAACGCTCTTGTTTGCAGACAATTCGTTTCTCAAACAGAAGCATTTGGCAAAGCTCTGTCTTTGTTTATGAACTCTGCATTGCATAATAAATAATATCACAGCCATCTTTCCCACACAAACACGAACAAGGCCATCATTTCCAAAATCATAGAACAAATTAAATTCGTGAACCAAGGCAACACAGTATATATAATGTACTTATTGTATTATTGTATTTATCTTCCTCAGAGTATCATATGATATACTGCTATTTATTTTTCTATTGTGCTTATTTTGTTTCCACATATATAAGAAATTCATGAGTATAACAATTGTGAAATAACTATGGACATAGTTGTTACTTCACATAAAATTTATTAAATGAAATCACTGCTGCTCAGAGTTTCGTTACTATTTCCAGCTCTGAATACCTATATAAAAATACTATAATGATGATGTCCATTGGATTGAAATAATTAGTGTTTTTTGTGTTTATATTTTGGATGTTGCCTGTTTTTGAGGCAAAGGTCTCTGCCCCTATAAGTTGTTTCTCTACTACTCCATGCAGCTCAGGAGACCTCACCAGAAATTCCAGGGCACTAAATGATTAGCGATGAAACAAGTTTAAGTCATTCCTGATGAATTCATTTGCTTCTGATTTTCATGTTATTTGACTGTATGTAGTGGATAAAATAACCAAATTTTAAATATACATTTTCCATATCTTTGGAGAAAAGAGTTGAACAATTCACAAACTCTATTTGCATATGAATTTTTTGGTTAATCTTGCATTATCTTGTTGAAAATATTGTTCACATAGATTCTAAAAGTATAATTTAGTTTGTCTCTGTTTTGTTTTATTGTTTGAGTTCAAGGTCCGAATTTAAACAAGCTTGACTCTGTTACTTTTTTCATTGCTTGTTTTTCAAGACAAAATACTCAACATCCAAAGTTAAGTGAGGAAAGGTTTGTTGTAGCTCACAGTTTGTAGAAGCTTGAGCTTGTAGTTGGCTGGCATTAAGACAAGGAGGCATAGCAAAGGGGCATCACACTGGAGAAAGTGAATGGTGAGCAGATGACAGCAAGCAGCATCACAGCAGAAGCACCAGCCTGCTTTATTTCTGTTCCTCTTACATTCCATCCAAACCACTATCCTTTGAGTGTCTTCACCCACATCTGGGGTGGGATGCTCTTAACCTCAACATCATATCCTTAATCAATATCACATACCCTAATCCTGCCACCTTCAAAACTCCTTACTTATACCACATGGGTCTCTGGGGGGTTTGTAGGGAAGCTCTTCTCTGAACTCTGAAGGTGCACATATACATTAATGTTAGCAATTTTGTAACCTCGTTACAACCGAGATAGATGACTTGCTCAGTGTGTACTAAGAAAGACTGTTTTTGAAGGTATTCCATTCTAATGAATATTTTGTAGATGTGAAACATGATATAAAACAGAATGACAAAACTAAAATGAAAGAGGTTCTCATTAGTTTAAGTATCTGACATGAGTGTATATAACCCTGAAAACAAATAATTCGAAAGGATTCTCACAGCATTTAGATTACAAGATGGAAAGAGGAAAAACAGAAATAACACTGAAAGACATCTTGATACTAACACAGGAGAATGAAACTTCTGACCTACTATGTCTGGTACGAGTTTATGTTCTCTAAAATCCAAGAATGAGTTTTAGGAACAACGGAGGTTAAGAGCAGAATATTATTCTTGAGAGAAAGAAAGTTTCTGTCTGAAGAGAGACAGAAGGGGTCCCGAGTGGGTTGCTTAAGGACTCTGTATTTTCCAGGGACTTTTCTAGAGTAAAACCATCGGTTCAAGGTGGGGGAAGACTGGAAAATCACAAGGCAGATGGGCATAAAGTGGGACAGATCTATGGTTAGCCAATAAGATTAATAGTTCAGATAGAATTGCTTACATTAGGGACAAATGGGGAAGCCGGTCACATAGAAAGGGGGCATTCTTAAAGAGCAGTGACTTTTCCCTAAGGGGGATGAGATGGTGACTCCAGGCTTCCTCAGGGTGGCAGGGAACTATTTAGAATACCAGTCCTCAGGATATGGGTGTATTTGTTCCATCTTTTGTCTTGAGGCCTGGCCCACAGCAGGAGGTGTCTGTCTCCCCTGCAGTATCTGTATTGGCTACATCAAGGACCCAGACCTGTCTGACTGCCTATAATATTTTTAATTAACTCAGTTGCCTGCCTATATTGAAGGAAATCTACATTTTCCTTCTGAGAAAATCCTTAATCCAAAAATATGAAATTCTAAATGCTCCAAAACCCAAAATTTTAACTGCCAATATGATACCTGACTACCTGTGATAGGTTAAAAATGAAGGCATATTATACAAGATTACCTTCAGGCTATATGTATAGGTGAATACATAAAAGTTAATACATTAAGGTAAATAAAGGTGATGATGAAACTTGAGACCCATTCCCAAGATATCTCATTGTGTGTATTAAAAAGTCTGATCTCTAAAACATCAACTCCCACACCTTTACATGAGACACACTCAACTTACATCTGTGCAACTGCACATTTGGTAAATTCTTTACTATGACCATAAACACTTCTTGAAACTATTTGATTATATTTCCATAATTTACATAGTGCAAAATAAACCAACTTTTTCAGAACTTGGATAATAATTTAAAAATGGATCAACATTTAACATTTTGGGCAAAGATTGTAAACATTTCAAATCTAGAGTAACTTGCTTAGTCATTTAGAGTTCTGTGATCCTTTACTTCCCTCACCACTACTCCTGCGCTGGCATAGTCCCTGAATCTTATATGAACTTGGAAAACAGTAGGATCAGTGAGATGAGGAATGGGACGTAAAATGAATTAAGATGTCTTATGTACCTGGGCAGCTCTCCATGATGAATGTAATCATTCTGTACTGCAAGTGTATACTGAAAATAATAAAACTTAAAAATAAATGAAAAAGAGCCTTTTACAAGAAAATTTAATAGTATTGCCTTTTAACACCATGGATGTTCCACAGTATTTCGTGATAAAGTATATAGAGTAATAATGCTAAACTCATCTTTATTTTAAAACATTCTGTTGAATTCCTTGAGGAGATAAAAAAAAAGCCTCAATTGAATAGCATTGCTTACTTTCTTGATAAGGTTTTTTTTTGTTATCCCATTTGCTCTTCATAATTGTTAGAAGCAGATATATGTACTGAATCTGTTTTGCTTTATCAAAATAAGAGCAATGCTTGTCCTGGATTTTTTTTTTTTTATTTTTGGTAGTTGTGTGTGTTTTATTTCAGAGACCAACTCAGCACTTCACTTCTGAGACATCTACTTCACTTTTGTAAAATAAATCAACAAATTGTGTAATAAAATTTTAATAGGATACCTATATCTGTATAAGTCTAGATAAAAGAATATTTTTGTTTTCATAGGTTCTTGCAAATGTACTTTTATTGAAACGCATATGCAGAAGTTTGACTTTTACCTTTCTAGAGAGAGGTACAGAAAAATTTGTGATGCATTTGATCTCAGGTTTTCTCAAACTTTAATGTGGGTGGAATTGTGGAATTTTAGATATCTTGATGTGGAGCTGGGAGGTCAGTGTCCTGTTGGGGTGGGAAGCCTGCCTGGAACAGTGTGCGCCTGAGGCTGTAACTGACAGCTCTCATGAACAGCACTGACAGTGATGTGAGGGTGTTTGAAAATTTTTATTACACAACAGTAATTATGTGAGCACTCATTGTCCCTTAATCTTAGGTCCTTATCTTTTTTTTGATTTACACAAAAAGTGTGGGTTTTATCTTTTAATCTCTCTCTCTCTCTCTCCCTCTCTCCCTTCATTTATTTTTGTTCCCTTTTCCCTCCCTCTTTCTGTATTTCTCCTTTCCTTTATTCTCCTCCTGTTTTTCTTTCTTTCTTTCTTTCTTTCTTTCTTTCTTTCTTTCTTTCTTTCTTTCTTTTTCTTTCTTTCTTCTTTCTTTTCTTTCTTTCTTTCTTTCTTTCTTTCTTCTTTCTTTCTTCTTTCTTTTCTTTCTTTCTTTCTTTCTTTCTTTCTTTCTTTCTTTCTTCTTCTTTCCTTTTCTCCATCTTTCTACTCCTTCCTTCTCTCTCTCTCTCTTTTCTCTCTCTTTTTCTTCTTTCTCCTTCTCTCCTCTCCCTTCCACCCTCTCTTTCTTTCTCTGTCCTCCTCCCTCTTTTCCTCCCCTTCACTCTCCCTCCAGATGACACGAGAACAATACATTTTAGCAACACAACAGAACCACCTGCCAAGAACAGAAAATGCACAACTGTACCCAGTGGGAATTTATGGATGGCGAAAGAGGTGCTTATACTTCTTTGTCCTTCTGCTGTTGGTTACCATGATAGTTAACTTAGCCATGACAATATGGATATTGAAAGTTATGAATTTCACTGTGGTAAGTACCACTATGATTTTACTTCTGTTACTTTAGTTCAAAGATGATCCAACACTGCTACTTTTATTATTTTAACTGAAAGTCATTCATCTCAAGCTTTACAAGTGTGTGTCTTGAAATTTCAAGAATAATTATATTTTAAGGCTGCATTCAATATGTCTAGTGATGACACACATATGAAATTACTTCCTGTCATTTAAGAATGGAAAATTTAGATCATGATACAATACATTGATTCATTACAAATGCAGAAGTTATTTAAATTGTAAGTATATAACTCACTGTGTCTGAAAATTGAAGAAACAAGTAATTTAAGAGATATTTTACTACAGTGTTCTAAACATAGTTGCTATTAAATTGTTCCATGTGGAGAACATACTTCTATAGTTCTCTAGATTTGCTTTCTATGTAATACACTATGTGATAGGATCTAAATTCTGTAATTTCTCCTAGGCATTTTAGACCTTATTTATAACACCACTCAAAGGTGACCACATTCTTTCAGAACACATACTTGTTAAACAGAAAGTAAACCACACATGAAATCAATTTTATGAAAATTAACAAATGAATGAATCAGTAGCAAAATAATTTTCTAATTTAGTGATGAATTTGACTTCAGTTTATCGAATGTTTATGATGAACCTATAAGGACTGCTTACCTGGAAAAATTCTTTGCTTTAGCAAATTCTGCTTAGGTCCCTTGTATTTTCTGGCTAATACAATGGCTTACATTGTGTTACTATACTTTTTTTTAAACAATTTTGCTTTTCCTTGGAGATGTCTGGTATATTCACAGGTCAGCAGGTATCTCATGCTTTCTGACCACACTTTTAGTCTTCTGTATGACCCTCTGCAGCCTCAAGCAGGAGACCAAAGCAGATTCTTTAGCTTTATTGAGATTCCTATAGTTGGATGGTTTTTTCACCTTTTCTAAGTATTGATCTAGTACAAACAGTTACTTTCCAATTTTGCTAATACCTAATTCTAACTTGAAACATACTTGCAAAAGGGAAAATGAGCCCAGGATCTTACCATAGTGAAGGTGAATACATATATTTCCTTCATAAGCAGTTTTGGAAGGCAGAGGGCCTACCCTTCCAGAAAAAACCTGTAACTGTGCAGATCATGTTAAACATCACAAGCTTGTGAAAAAGAAAAATGAGCCGAGGACTGTTTTTATTTTAATACTAAAGTGCAAATTTTGAGGGGTAATCCTACTGAATACAAAGAAAAGATGGATAGGAGCCAATATGTCCCCAAAATTAGGAAAAAAATAACAATAATTGTATTCTACAGATGGATACATGTTCAGAGCCATGCGCCCAGGCAGGTGAACCTGTAAGACACAGGGCAGGGCTGGGAAACGAAATCACTTCTGGTGAAATGTTCTGATAAAATCTGTGGACCACTGCTGTGTCTCAGATTTGGCTCAGGTTTTTCTCTGATCTGGGAATATTTGGCACAAATATCACTAACTTTCCCTCTGGGAGCCTGTTAAGCCAAGCTCAGTGACTAACCACACTAGTAATTCACTTCAGTAAGACTCCTGGTTGCTGCGCGTAACTTTTTCAGTCTTGTTTTGCTTCACTAGAAAATAATGTTTTAAAAGAAATAGACTTCTCTGGATGTTTAAAGTTCAGCAAGTGTACTTCTTCTATCAAAAGACATGTCAAAAGCTTTAAAAACAATGGAGCCAACTTTCTCACCCCAGAAAAGTTTAGTTCTATCCAGGGGACACAACCCGGAAATGTTCAGGTTCATTCCACATGAGTTTATGGAGTTTATTTAAATTAATTAGAAGAATATACTAACTGCATGATTACTCGCTTCATTCATCACATTCCCAACACCTTGCCCCATGCTGATGTGAGGACTAGCAAAATGACGCGTGGAACGTAACTGAAACCATCACCTATGTCTTCCAGATTTCTACAGACCTCAGTGTGCTTGGCACACATGGAGCTCTCTAAATTGACCCTTATCTGGCCAAAATGCAAATGTCAGCATAGTCCTGGTGATAATAAAATGAGGTTGTTCCATAGGAACCTTGGTAAAAGGTTGTTGCATCTCTCTCTCTCTCTCTCTCTCTCTCTCTCTCTCTGTCTTGCTCTGTCTCTCTCTCTTCCCTTTTTAAAAAAAAAATCACAATTTTGAGGTCAGGTATGGTAACACACATGCACAACCCCAGCCCTAGAGAAGCTGAGTCAGAGGCTGGCTGTGAGTTGAAAGGCAGCTTGGGCTATGCACTGAGCCTGTGTTTCAAAAAGTCATCAAAATTTGCTTTTCTTTTTCTTATAATCAAAAAGAAAACCGTCCTTCCTTCAACCATGTAAGCCGTTTGTATGCAGCTGAAGTTAATGGCCAGATGAAACTCTAATGGTTGTATCTAGATAGTGGTTGTAAAGGAACTTTCTATCCCAATGAATTTATTCAGAATTGTTCAGAGAAATTCAAAATTATTTAAATAGATGCAGATTATTGCAGTGCTGAACACTGCAAATTAAACTGTGTATACTTGAAATGTATGAAATAATTTGTATTTCTCCTACATTGGAATGGTAAAAAATCAATTTTATGGTTTTACTAGCACATTATATTTGTATCTATCTCCACAGTGAATACCAAAGACTAGTTACCATGGTTTTTTTTTAAAGCAAGAAGCAGAAATAATGTGCAAATTGTTTGAGGAGTATCATTGATCTACACAAAATATATTGCACTTTCATATAACTGTTGCCTCCCAATACTTGTGAATATGTGGCTATTAACATCTTTTATTTGAGCAAACTGGGCATGTTATTGTTATCAAAATATTGTGTTTTCAGCACAGCAAGGATAGCTGCCAACCTATTTTCTGATACTGCTTGGAGTCCTTCATTATGAATATGATTGTACATGATCTGTATAGCTGATATGCCCTTATTAACTCCTGTTTCTCATTTTGTGGAAAATAAAACCATCCTGCTTTTTGAGATACCTATCACAAAGTACCATGAAAAAGGAAATGAGTTTATATTACAGGGTGATAGACACAAGACAGATATAAACAATAATTTCCTGACTATGCTATTTGATAAATGCAGGAACGAGTTGAAGAGGGAGATTTTGGAATTTCATTTTACCATGATTGGTATAACCCAATTATATAGTATTTGTTGCTGCTATTGTTTTGTTGATTTGGTAGAATATCTGTATGGTTCAATATAAATGGACTAGTCTTGCATTTTATCAGACTTTGCACTGAGGCAGAATTCATTCCTGGTTCAATTCTCATACAAATTACATTACCTCTATATTTGAAAATTGCAAATTGACACAGTTATGAAGTTTTTATTTCAATCCCAAGTGTCTAAGCCAAAATTGCTGGCATCCATCTATGTCAAAATACTATTAGATATTTTTACTAGCTAGATAAAGAAGGTTAACATATGTAAAATTATGAAAGTTGCACCTTAGAATTCAAGAATTACCCAAATGTGTATAATGATTGAGGCATTTTAAGTGGAAAAGTTGTAGGGGATATTCTTAGTGGCTAACATGATTAGTTAGATAACATAGGACTGAAAGGAAATTTTCCAAGAAGTGTTGTGTATCAAAATCATTTAGGTAGGAAAGGAACTGAGGAACTTTTTTTTTCTAATTGTCTATGTATTATAAGAAGTTGTTTTCTAATAGTCCCTACATTTGTTCACTCAGCTTGTACTTAAACTCTCTTCCCAATGCAAAAAAAATTGTTCTGTTAAATCACTGTATAGTATCTTTATTATTAAATATCTTATTAAATATTTTCTTGTGTTCACCTTGTATATAACTTTAAACATGACATTTTACTTTCCTTAGAGCAATATTACAAGGATTTATTAAATGATTCATCAAAATTACTGTGTATTCTCACCTACACACACACACAGCGCTACACACAGGTGAATTACTGACTACATTTTCTTTTCTTTTTAATGTGTAAAATGCCAAAATATATAAGGGAGATGTACATAGAAATCACCTTGGTTCCTCAGTTTCAAATGCTTTTTTTCATGATAAATATTATCGATATTATGTAACTCAGTCATGTTTACAGAATACCAAAGCTTTCTACATATTGTTCTTTTATAGTTACAGTCCATGGAGGCATTTCTATTTTTATAATAGCTTTTTCTTGAGATAGAATTATAAAATTTGGAGAACATATTTACCATATTCACCTGTTTGCCTGTGTACCTTAAAGCTAGAGATTTTTACAGTTCATATTTTTTAGAAAATGTGGAATTATGTACATTCTATAAGCCCTAAATTCATTGCTATTTCTAATCACTATTAAATGAAGTATCATATATGCTCAGGTCATTCTAAAGGCCAAGATTTCTGTCAACATCATTAACCCAATGATACCTCTCCTAGGCATTATCAGTCTACCTAACTGGCTAAAATATGTTTGCAACAAGTTGTTGTTCGTTAATGTGTCTTCATTTCTTTTCATTAAAGTCTCTACCTTGAACCATTTCTTTGAATAAACATTTTTGTCTTTACGCATCCAGCCACTTCTTATTAGCAAAATTACACTCTCATTCTAAATGCATTTTATTTCTTACCTAAAATCCCTAGATATAGATAAACATATATTGAGATTAAATTTAAAATAACTGCATGCTTCAGTTTTTTAATTTACTGTTTGCTCCATAGTCTTCAGCAAAGTTTACATTTATGTGACCTCCGCCATCATCTCTTTCTCTTCTCCCAGATGTAATGCAGGATTATTCTTTTTTTTCAATAATGTCTTCCTAAGTTAGAAGACAGTGTCTTCCAGATTTTATGCCCTTCATAACTATTTGTGGAATAAATATCAATCCTTGCCTTGCATTGGCATCTATATAATTTTTCATTACATTGTGATTTATGCCCGTACAAAGCTGCCTTTATCTGGACGGGTTAAGGCAGGGACCAGTGAACTTCCTTTGCCGCTGTTTAAGCCTCATAACCCAGGGGAACAGCCTTCTTGTATACAGTGGGATTTACTATCTTCTCCATTGAAAATCAGTTTTGTACTTATAATATCAAATAGAATAACCCTTAGTAGCCTTTTTATCTAAGATGTCATACAATACAGGAGACAGGCCAAACCTAATTGTTCATACAGAAAAACTGCCATTATTCACACCATAAATAATTTGTTATGTAATATTTCATACTACAAAAGATTATATAATATACATTAAGGCATAAAGAATAAAATGGTCACCCGTACCACTATTATTTAGATTGAAACATAAAGTCTATGGTATATCTTCACTATGACAATAACTAAATTCTCAGTATTTTTCCCACTTGTGTATAATTTCATGCATGTGCACATACGTCAAACATTGTATTGCTTTTAGCAATATTTTTGTGAAGATTATCCCTTGTATTCTTACAATTTATTTACCGTTGTAAATTTTATGGAATAGACATATCATTATTTTTATTTTTGGTGATTTTCTTTTCATCATTTTTTATTAATCGTCTGTCACAGATCCTGTGACACTGGAGGTCAGCACTGGTAATGATTGCTGCACAAATACAAGCTTCTCCAGGTTCTGGGATTTAGGATGTAAGTGCAGAAATCTTGACATTTAACGTTGTCTATTTTAGTGAAGTAATTAAATCAGTTTACTCTGCTAATAACTTGCAAAGGTTTCTTTGGTTGGCTTCACCAATTTAACCATCAGCAATTGCTGTATGAGCTACTTTCTAAACCACAGATCTGACAATATTCTCATGAGGATTCTCCTTATTTATTCTTTCTGGCAGGCTGTTTCCTGTATTTATAGAATTTACAGTGTTATCTTAGATATTAAATTTTTGTTGTATATTTCTAGACTTGCATCTTATAGCATTACAGTGGAAAATGTGTACCCTCATAGGAAGAATCTTCCCCAATACCTCTTCATTAAGCAATTGAAATCAGTGGAGTGCAGTGCTAGGATTTTCTAGAAAATTCCATTGACCCAGTTTGCCTTCATGGGTAGGATATACAATACATAATGATTATATTCATCGTAAGATACTGGTAAATGTATAAAACATATCTTAATCTTTTTATTTCCTCCTTCCCTTCTCCCCTCCCTCCATCCTCTGGTCTCTTTCTCATTTTTAAAAGACTTGATTCCCTGTTAAGAATGCATAGTTAATGAGAAATTAATATGGTGAAAACTGCTTTTAAGTTCCAGGCATGACTGCACGTCTAAGTTTAGCAGCATGGACATTAGGTTTATTTTCTGGATATGGTAATGGTACTTATTAATCATGTAATTATAAAACAATGATTTTTAAACAGTTTATTTCATTCCTGCTATTTCAGTACATTCTTCAGTTCAAATTATATTGCTAAGAAGTAACCAATTGGCCATTTAAAGAGGCCACTCTGCAGGAAACCTAGTTCATATATCTGTCCACCTTTCTGAGCTGCCATTTCCATGTTTCCAATTCACTCCTCATTATACGCCCCATGGCATAAGCCCTGGAGCTGAGGAAAGCCTTTGGAGGAGATCCCACAGCTCTGTGGGTGGGTTCCAGCAGCAGGCAACTACACCGTCCCTCAATGTGATATGTCTGGATTTATCATGGAGCTTATGACAGTGAATGATACAGTTAATGTTGCACAACTGCTGCCATCATAACACTCTGTTTGCATCTCCTCATAATTTTCTGACAAATTGTCCCTCTCTATTGAAATCTTTCATGATTAGTTTTAGGTCAGCAGTACATTTTCTTTCCTTGACTTAATAAGAAAAAATTAGTCATTTTTATTCAAGTTCAAAGGACTACTGAGTAACAGTTCTTTTTGCTGAAATTATAAAAATTGCAGCATAACATAAATCACACTGTATACACATCCTGTTCAAAATATTGTTCCTTAGAATACAGGATAACACAGCAATAACGGATAGCGCAGTATTAATCCTTAAGGATTAAGAAAATTAGTCACTGAGTAAAAATTTTAGAAATTACAAACCTTTTAATTCTTATGTTGAATATATTGCACAATGCTTTTGAGCAACAAAGCCTAGTTCACTGGCCTCTCTTTACCTAAAAGGAAACAGGAATCTGGAACATTAAAATCCTTGGCCAATATGGATGGATCACAAGTAAGTCATACAATAAGGTACATCACCAGAACTTAATTAAGCACGTGTGTCTTCATTTATATATTACCACAAATAATGATATTTAGTATATCTTAAACACTTTGACAAAATAACCAAAATATTTGACTGCTAAATAGGATTTTGAGAAGGATTTTAAATTTTAATATAAAATGAGTAATTAAGGATTGAGACATTTGCTGTTTTGTAAAAAAAAAGTAAGCAATCACTTTTCAAAAGTATAATGGCAATGTTATTACATTTGTTGTTTCCAAGTTAAGAGATCATTAAAATAAAAATGGTTTGTATTAGATAAGAGTTCTTGTGATTTTTTCATTGTAAATAATAGCACCATATCTTTTCACTGATATTTTGTGAACTCACCCCTAGATCAAATATCAATATGTTTAATTATAAAACAGAGTTAGTCTAGAATTTTTGCTCAGTGATCACAGCGTTTTTAAATATTTCTAGAAATTCGGCATTGAAATCTCCTGGCCAGTGATTACACTGTGCTAGAATTTATATTGAGGAGATCATTGAAGCTTCAGGGTGGACACTCTCTTTGTTCCTACAAGCACCAAGGAGAGATTGAGGCATATCTCCAAGATTGTTTGACTGGAACTTGACTTGTTTCTATAATTTTGTCAGTGAGTGATGTATACTTGTTTTCTTTCAATTCATAAATTTTGCCATCCAAAATTTTGTATTTTTCTGGGTTTAGGAAATGTGAAGTGTGATAAGCTTCTGTTAGCTCTGATATTCCCTTTATTCTTTCTTGACTTAAACTAAAAATCACTGAACATTTGCCAAACTCCTTCACATAAGCTGAAGCAGTTATCTCACTAGTTTCATTCAGCAAAGTGTTACCTTCATAGTCATCACGAATGTACATATTCCTAAAAAGGTACTTACCTTAAATGTGCACCAGCTTCCTCAAATATTTTTAAAGAGATTTTTCTGTATGTAATGAGTATGTTAACCAAATTCATAAAAATTGTGCTTTATGAGTGACATTTTATTTCTCAACTGTACTGTTTTTCCTATGCTTATTAATGACTGTTGAGCTAACAAATATTGACACTTTGTTTCTCAAAAAGCTTTCTTACCAAGTAGTGACCTGCAGAAAATAAACAAAATTATACTAGAATAGCTTTTAGAAATTTATTTAAAACTGTGAATATTTCAGTACTTGAAAGAATAGAAAATAGCATTTAAATAAAGGTAAAAGGAATAAATGTGCATTAAAAAATGAGTTTCATATATTTCAATTTAACACTCTTATGAGGTACATATTTTTATCTCTATTTTCAAAAATTTTCTTCAACCTCACATAGTTATCAAGCGATTTCACATAGTTAATATTTGAATCCCTGTTTAATATATTAGACAAAATTTGTTCCACCCAGTTAGACATTATAATCCCTTAATACTTTTCACAAGTTAGTCCAGCAAAGTGACGGTTTTTCAACCTCGAAAATCTCTACTGTTTTACAATGAATTTTGCACTGCCAGGGATTGCATAAATTTACATATGTATCTGGATACATTTTTATGAGGACATGAAATGGAATACTTTCTACTGGAGATTGAGTTTATGGTCTTCACATTGAGTTACATTCCCAGCACTTTTATTATTTTACTTTTTTATTTTGAGATAGAGTCTCACTAATGTGCCCAACTGTGTTTGAACTTTCAATTCTCATGCTCCAACCTCCCACAGTGCTGGTAGTATAGTTATATGCTACTATGCCAAGCCATCTATTTAATTTCTGAGTAAGTTAATTAAGATATATTTCATGATTAACATTGTTGTTAACATTAATTCCATTTATGTGGCTACATTTCCCATTCATAGTCATTATTTTTAGTATCAATAATATTCCTTTATAATGAAGCTACAGAATCTTGATAATTTCTATAATTTTTGTTACCCTTGGTGGATGTAAAATATGTCTTACAAAGGGAATGTTTTAATCTTTCAAGAAACTGTAATGGTGGTGCTCAACTTTGGTGTACTTACTAAAGTTTAGGTAGGTACAATGTGTCAATTACTTATTGGTATAATTATAAAAACCTCAGATCCTAATGGCATAAATCAATGAATGTTCAAGTAACTCAAGAAGAAACTGAGATGTTTCTCTAGAATCATTATAGTCTCAAGTTGCCTCCATTTACCTATAAAAGCCTCAAGATTATCCTTTTCTATCACTGAGTAATATTCCATTGTATAAAAATATCACATCTTTTACATCCACTCTGCGGTTGATGGGCATTTGGGTTGTTTCCAAGATTTGTCTATTACAAATTGTGCTGCAATAAACATGGGTGCACACATATCACTGTGACATAACATTTTCAGTTTATCTTGGAAAATACCCACAAGGGGAATAGCTGGATTGAATGGGACTTCCAATCCTAGTTTTTTGAGGATTCTCTATACTGATTTCCTCAGTGGCCTTATCAGACTACATTCCCACCAACAGTGGAGCAGTGTTCTTTTTCCTCCACAGCCTCAGCAATATTTGTTATCAGTTGATTTCTTGATAGAAGCTATTTTTTCTGTAGTGAGATGAAATCCCAATGCTGTTTTAATTTGCATTTATTGAATGACCCATGATGTTATACTTTTCCTCATGTATTTATTTGCCATTTATATTTCTTCCTCTGAGAAGTATGTATTCATCTCAGATGCCCACATTTTTGAATTGGGTCTTTGATTTTGGGGGACCTGATGTTTTTCGATTGTCTATATGTCCTAGATATAAGTCGTTTGTCTTAGGGAGAGTTGGCTAAAATTCTTTCCCATCCTGTGGGTTTTCTTTTCACTTTGTTGGTGATTTCTTTTGAAGTGCAAAAACTTTTTACTAAGTTTACTAAGTGGTGTGTATGAATTTTGAAGTGGTGTGATTCTTTGAAATACTTCCTATGTGGTTTGAGTTTTGTTCATGAATCTTTGCTACACCTGTGTCTTCAAGATTTCTACCTACCTTATTTTCCAGTAGATTTAGTGTTTCTATTTTTAACATTTAGATTTTGATGCATTTTGACTTTAGTTTAGTGTATATTGATAGACATGGGTCTAGTTTCAGTCTTCAGCATATAGAAATCCAATTTTTCCAGATCCATTTATTAAAGAGGCTCTCCTTCTTCCAGTGAACATGTTTAGCCTGTTTATCAAATACAAGGTGGCTGAGTGTCTTTGTAGTTGTGTCTGCATCTTTTAATCTGTTCTACTGATCCTCAGGTCTGTTTTGTTGCTAGTGCCATGCTGATTTTATCACTGTGGCTTTGTAGTATAATTTCAAGTCAGGGATTGAGATGCCTCTTGCCTTGTTTTTGATGCCGAGGATTGTCTTTGCTATTCTGTGCCTAGGTTTTTAGAGCAGTTTTAGTTTCAGAGCTACACTGACTATTAGATACAAAGTATTCCCTTGAATAACCATTCTAAACCGGAGTGAAACATTTGTTATGCTTGATAAGAGTGGATGTGTCATTATTAGTCTAAGTGCTCAACTTACTTTAGGAATAATTCTTGGTATTGGAGATTCTATAGGTTGAGAAATGTATGATTGTATGCATGTATTATAATAATATCAAAAGGATTAGTTTCACTTCCCTACAAATGCTGTGCTCTGCCTATTCAGCCTTCATTTACTATTACCCTCTAGTATAATAGCACTGAAAACTGCTAATTCTTTTATGATATTCATAGCTTTCCCTTTTCTGCAATGGCATATAAATGGAATTCTACAATATATACCCCTTTCAAGTTTATTTTGTTAACTCATTAAGTATTTATGGTTCTCCCATGACTTCACAGCTTGATGTGTCATTTCTTTTCAGCACTGAATAATCTAGTTTGTATACACCACTGTATCTTTCTAACTAATAAAGATGACTCAGTTGCTCTAAGTTTCCACCTTTATCACTAATGCTAGTACAAGTATCCATGTAGAAGTTTTATTGTGGAAATAAACTTTAAGCCCTTTTGTGTAACTACCAAGAGCACAATCTCTGGATCACATAGCTGGAAAACGTTAAATTTTTAAAGAAATTACCAAATTTTTTTCCAAAATTGCTATTCTATTTCCATTCCCACAAAATAGAGTTCCTGTTGCTCTGCATTTTCTCCAGAATTTGGTGTTATTAATGTTTTAAATACTATTTTCAAATTGTCAAATATTTTTCTTTTTCTCAAATAATGTTTTTAATTATGAAATACTACATACATCAAATATACATACTTTAAATGCATGCATGTGTATAGTACATGTATAGTATGTGCATAAACATAGTACATATATACACACATATTTATTTATGTACATTTATATTCAGCTATAACCTGCAATATTGTTGCAAGCAGATGAGTTAGTCAGAAATATAGGCAGTGAGACAGGACTAGGTCCTCAATAGAGCTAGTGCTGACACCTGGAAACTGCTGGGAAGCTGACACCTCCTGCTGTGAACCAGGCCTCAAGGCAAAAGACCACACAAATGCACCTATATCCTGAGGATTGATACCCTAAATAGTTCCCATCCCCCTAGCAAAGTGTCACTGCTCCTTAGGAATGCCTGCTTTCTACCTGACTGGCTTCCCCATTTGTCCCTAATGTAATCAATTTTACCGGAACTGTTGATCTTACTGGCTAACTATGGTTATGTCCCACCTTATGCCCATCTGCCTTGTGAGCACCCAGTCTTACCCCACCTTGAACCCATGGTTTATTCTGTAAATGTCCCTGGAAGAGAGGGCATCCTTGACAACCCACTCAGGACCCCTTCTGTCTCTCTTCAGACAGAAGCTTTCTTTCTCTCAATAAATATATTCTACTCTTCACCTCTATTGTTCCTAAACTTCATTTCTCGATTTTAGAGAACATGAGCTCGTACCAGACATACTACGTTGAGAGTTTCATTCCCTAATATCAATATACTTTATAAACACTTGATATGCTACCTCCTGAAGTAACGCTCTGAAGTAACACAAATGTTTAGAGCTTATGCAGACATACCTGACAATAAATTTTATCCTTTGCTTTCTTTAGAATAATTTGAAATTTTATGATTCTCTAGAATTTATTAACAGTCTTTAAGGGCTTTTATAACACCAGGTAGGTACCTTCAAGAAGTAACCAGAAACTTGGAGAAAATATTTTTATCCAAAGAAGTACATATCATGTTTTTATAGGCAATATAAAGATCTAAGCATGGAATACGTAAATATATAATAATGTATTCATAATATTAATCATTAAAAGTTATCTTAGAAAAATTTAAATGTTTCAGATAAGTTTTTGGTACCACAAAACAAGATAAAAATATATTTATAAAGTGTTTTAAGATTTAACTTTGGTCTCTAAAAAGAATTGCAAAGAAAAATACATTAAATAAAAATGTAAAATATTGTATATTAATAATCTCACAGTAGTTCTAATACTGTTTTTATTTCCAATGTCCTTTTTGTGCTGTTATGGGTAATCTTTATTTAATGAACATATATATCACAGTCAGTTACATATTTAAAAAATAAAAATCCAAACTGTCTTTAGAGTCCATGTTAACTTTACTCATGTTCAATATAAAATGGCTTAACTATCTTCTATAATTAAGATATTAAAATTCCTTATAGGGTAAAAACTAAATATATTATAGATTGTATAAGTTAGTAACAGATACAGTACTTAAAATGATTACTGACGCAGTTGAAAAATCAGGTTATGCTGTTACTTGCTTTTACTTAAATTTAGAAATAAGTATTTGTTTTTAAAGCTTACAAAAATTTATGATTAAATGAAGCGCCCAGATTTACAAAGATGATCTCAGTCAGTATAGAAATACTTTTCATCCTGGAAGAGCAAAGAAATTTTTTCCGATGTTAGCTTCTAAAAATATTAACTAGGTAAAAATTGTTACTGATCTGAATAAACATATGGAAACCTAATCTATAGTCGTAAGACAATGGATTTTAAATCAAGAAATATTTTAATTTTCCTTCTTTTTGCAATGAGATTAATTTTTGCATTGAGCTGAATTTAATTCCTGAAAGAGGCTAAGCTATTTTTCTGTTGGATTTTTGTGCCCTGGTTATTTTTTCTTGGCAGTGTAAGAAGAAAAGAACTTGATTTTATTTGTTCAAATCTCATTCCATCAATTTATCTATCTGTCTGTCACTCTCTCTCTCTCTATCATGTAAGAGTAGGCATTGCTTTCTCAGTACCACCATTCATATAACTCAGTACCATCATTCATATAACTTTCTGATAATTTTTTATATACAGTGTAATTTCACTTAAATACTACATAAATTTATAAACCTCAAAATAGCCAAATTCATATAATTGTACAATAATCCCTATCTTGATTGCTCTTTTCATTTAATCCTTATATGTATTTTTTTTAATCAAGATTGTTGGAATTCTATCACTATTTTACATGAAAAGATCACATATGTAGTCAACCTTCTATATCCATGGATTTCATCACCAAGCTTTGAACAAAACCAAACAGAAGTATTTTTAAAAAAGTGACCATCTGTCCTGAAAATATAGAGACCAATTTTGTTGCTATTATTCTGTAAACAATATATCATAACAATATTTGCATAACATTTATATATTAGGTACCTAGTGACCTAGAAATTATTTATAGCATAGGAAAAAGATATGTACAGGTTATTTGCAAAAACTATGTTATGTCATATATGGAACATAAATGTCCTCAGGAATTAGTGTGTGATAGTGGGGGGGG
>PVJX010034100.1:0-19185 GCA_004027295.1 Dolichotis patagonum
AAACTATGCTCAACTATAGCAGAGTAAGAGATATGGCATTAGATACTGTTGATGTCCAGTTGACTTAATGTAAATTACTGTGTTGCCTATGTTGTCCTCTTCTGATCTGCTCTGTACTGCCCCCTTTTGTTTTATTCTCTTTTAAATAAAAAAAAAAAGAAAAATCAAATAAGTGCTAGTATAATTCTAATTGTGGACCTCAATACCCCACTGTCACAATAGATTAGCTAAAAAACATTATCAACAAAGAAATATCAAAGCTGAACTAAACTTTGAATAAACTGACTTAATAGATATACAATGTTTCACCACACAAAAAAACAGAATACGTATTCTTCCCAGATGCACACAGTTTTTCTAAAAAAAAAAAGGCCACATAGTAGCTCATAAAATATGTTCAAGTAAATGCAAAGGAATTAAAATTATCCCATGCCTATTACCATATACTGGAATGAAAATGGAAATCAATGGCAAAAGAAGCCACAAAACTGCATAAGCACATGGAAATTGAATAATACCCTCATGAACAACCAATAGGTCACAGATGAAATTAAAGAAGAATGCAGACAGTTTCTATAAGTAAATGATAATGGGATACAACATACTAAAATTTACAGGACATAATGAAAACTTTCCCATGGAGGAAATTTATAGCAGTAAATTCTTTCATCAGAAAAAGAGCAAACTGAAATAAACAATATAGTGTTGAATCTCAAAATTCTAGAAAAGGACCAAATTAAATTAAAGTGTGTATGTGATAGAAAAGTATAAATATCAGAATAGAAATTAGTTCAATTGAGATGATAAAATAAGACAAAGAATCAAAGAATTGAAGAGTTGATTCCTTGAAAGCTTAAATAAAAGTATTTAAGACAATATCCCAGCCAGCCTGATTTAAAAAGAAGACTCACATTCATAAAATTAAGAAAGAAAAGAGTGAAAAGACAAACTATCTTTAATGGAAATGAAAGGGAAGTCATAGTCCTGAACTTATTCCTGGAATCAAGCATTTCCCTGCTACTAAAACCAGAGAGTGATCCAACCAAAAAAGAGAACTACAGGCCAATCTGTCTAATAAACATAGATGTAAAAATCCTCAACAAAATACTGGGGAATAGAATGCAACAAATCATCAAGAAAGTTATGTACCATGAACAAGTAGGATTCATTCCCAGGATGTCTGCATGGTTCAATATATGAAAATCGATAAACGTATCATATTAACAGAAACAAGCAGAAAACTCCATGATCATCTCAATAGATTCAGAATAAAGAATTTGAGAAAGTCCAACACCTATTCATGATAAAAAGAAACCTACAAAAATTTGGAATAAAGTCTTTTATCTCAATCTGATGATGAACCATTAACCAATATCATACTAACTGGTCCAAAATTGAAAGCTTTCACTCTAAAATCAGGAACATGGCAAAGATATCCACTATCACAAATCCTATTCAACACAATTTTGAAAACATTAGCTAGAGCAATTAGACAAGGCTAAAATATAAGATGTATAAGGACAGGAAAGAAGTGTTACAGTCAGAGGTTGCAAAGAGAACAATCATATACTGGCCACAGAATTTATAATATTATTTTATGATGATCACCCAGCAATAAATACAAGAAAGTTCAGGAAATCTTTCCACAACACTAAAGACCTAGAAAAATCCAGCCCAGGGCCTGGATCCTATAGCAATGTCCTGCATGAGTCCAGCTAAAAACCTAGAGCCCATGACAATGCCTTCCACGAGTCAACTGGAGGCCTAAAGTCCATGACAGTGACTCATGCAATCTGCTTTATGTATCTGCACGGGGAAGGCCCAAAGGTCAGTGGTGGAAGCTAGAAAGTCTGTGCCATCGGGGTGAAGGAGCTGTGCTAACAGGATGAGTGTTCTGTACCCTCAGTTCAAAGTTCAAAATAAGGACCAGAGCTCCCCCTGAAAAGTACTACAGCCATCCTCAGTGACAATGAGGTCCCGAGCTCCTCCAGCAATGAGAACAACTGAGTATGTGTCAGGAAACCAGCTTGACAACCCTTGGAGATTAAATAGCATACATCTTCCCCTCTGGAGACAAGGAGCAATGCTCAAAGGACCAGACCTCCCTCCAAGTGAACCACAGCCAGTCTCAGCGACAAGGTCCCAAGCTCTTCTGATGATAATGGCCGAATTCATATTGGGAAAACCAGAGCTCCTCCAGGAGAACCAATGGCTCCAAAGAGCAGCACAGAGGAGAATCCACAGTGCCACGCTCTTCCTCTCCGCATCCTCTCCACATTCCTCCCCACATTCCTCTCCCATTCCTCTCCACATCTCTTTACGCTGGCAACTTTCCTCAGGTGGGCAATGTACACTCAGCACCATGCTGATTTAATTCAGCTGATATTAAATTGACCACTAGTTTTTAATCCATAACAGGAAGAATTTAAATTATCATAATTGGCAGATAACAATACATAGAAAAATCCAAAAACTCCACCAAGAAACTCGCAGATTTAATAACCAAATTTAGTAGCACAGCATAATACAAAATCAAAATCAACAGCATTCTTATACACAAATAACAAACTCACTGACAGAGAAATTAAGAAAACAGCAACTTTTAAAGTGACATCAAGAAAAATGAGATACTGAGGAATCAATCTAATAAAGGAAGTAAAAGACTTTTGCATTGAAATTTATAATACTCTGAAAAAGGAAATTCAAGAGGACATCAGGAAATGTAAAAATATCTGCTGTTCTTGGATAGGAGAACCCATATAGTGAAAGTGGCCATACTTCCAAAATAGATGATACAGATTTAGTGCAATCCTGATCAAAATACCAATAGCATTCTTCACAGAAATAGAGAAAAAAGTCCTAAAATTCATTTGGAACCAGAAGAGATCTACAATACCAAAAACAATTCTGGGCAATAAAGGCAAGGCAGGTGGCATCATAGTCCCTGGCGTTAAGTCAAAGCTTCTATGATATAAACAGCAAAATACTAGCAAAAAACAGATCCAAGGGTCCATGGAACAAAATAGAAGATTTGACAAAGGGACCACACATATTTACTGGAAGAAAGATATCACTTTAATAAAAGGTGCCAGGAAAACAGACTTTCCACACGGCAAACACTAACATTAGACCTATATCTCTCACTATGCACTAAACTAAAATCAAAATGGATCAAAAATATAAATAGCAAAACAGGAACACTAAATCTGCTGGAAAATAGAATAGGCTGAACTCTTAAAGACATAGCTGTAGGCAAAATCTTTATAAACAAATTTTCAATTGTACAGGAAATATCATTAACAATCAAAAACTGGTATTTCATTATTTGCAGAACTAAAGAAACCACCAGTGGTGAAGAGACAACCCACAGAATGAGAAAAAACTTTTACCAGTTATTTCTCAGACAAAGGACTAATATCTAGCATATTTAAAGAACTCTAAAATATCAGGCGCTCCCCCAAATTCAAAGACTCCCTCCAAAAATGGACATCTGAAATGAATAGACACTTCTCAGATTTAGAAGTAAAAACAGAAAATAAATATATGACATAATGTTTGACATCACTGGTCATTTGAGAGATACAAATTAAAACAACACTGTGATTCCATCTTACTGCAGAAAGAATGGCTCTCGTGAAGAAATCAACCAATAACAAATGCTGGGGAAGGTTTGGAGAAAAAGGAACCTTTGTCTATTGTTGGTTGAAGTGTAAATTGGTATAATCCATATGAAAATCCATATGAATATTCCTCAAAAAACTAAAAACAGAAGTCCCATTTGAACCAGTTATTTCTCTTCTTGATATATTCCCAAACAAATTAAAAGCATCATACCACAGCAATATACTCACACCTATGTTTGTAGCAGCACAATTTGTATTAGCTAAATCTTGTAAACAACCCAGATGTCCATCAAGAAATTGGATGAAGAAAATGTAGTTTTTGTAAATAGTGGAGTATTACCCTGCCATAAGGGAGGATAAACTTGAGACATTTTTATGTAAAATGATTGCAACATTAGACTATATTTTTAAGTGAAATAAATCAGACACCTTTGTTTAAGTGTCACACTGTTTGTCTTGTGCAAGAAACCAAAAGGGTAAATAGGGACCCAAAATGAACCAAAATGATTGATAAAGTATAGGTAAAAAATATGGAAACAGAGCTTTGATAAATAAGGAGGAGAAGAATTGAAGGCAGGAAATGAGAATGGTTAAAAAAAGAAAAACCTGAATGTATTATATACAGGTACAAATTTCCAATGATTAATGTGATCATTGTGTATATAAAAAATGCAACAATAAAATTAATTTTAAAAATAAAAAATGAAATTTGTTGCATAAACTTTAGGAGAAGAAAAATATTCAGCTGAGGTTCTACAAAAATTTTCTGTTATCAGTATTTAATGCCTTTATAATCACCCAGATAAATGTACTGTTCTTAAATTATATTTATAAGTGTATTGATTAGCATAATGATGCATTTTATTGGATGCCTCTGGTAAAAGGTTTTTATTAAAAATCATATTTTTATATATGATCTCTTCAATTATTAATGGCATTGGAGGATTAGAATCACACAGTAACATAAATTAACAAATTTTAATAAATCTAATGAAGTCTGTTAAAGAGAAATTGTTGAGAAATAGACCTGATTCAAAATTTACCCTCAACATTAAATGGTGGTTTATTGAGCCTACCTGGAACCCGCTTTTCCTCAGTTGAAGAAAGAGAACAATGTGCTTCACAAAATTGTTGGGAGCATAAAGGTTAAGTTAGCTAAAAGAGTAAGAATAGGGCCTGTGTTAATGGAAAGCGCTCCCCAAATACTAGCTATCATTATTAGATTATTGAAAACAACATGATAGCACCACCTCTTCTAACTTTTCCCATTTACCTCAACCTCTTTGTTTCTTTATTGTTGTAGCTTGAACAATTTCTAAAATGCACATGTCGCTTAAGTGTACGTGCCAAGATATTTTACTAAGTGTATGTATTAAAACGTCCTCATTTCTTGAATGACTTAAGAGATCTCTTAGGATGCTTACAATCTTAAATGGTATTTTAGTCATTCCAAAAAGAACACTTCATGGACAATGTTGTTAAAGAAGTAATAGAAATATCTTCTAGACAAAAGCAGTTCACAGTGCTTCACTCTGAATTTCCTTTCAAACCTCTTCACAGACAGAACACAAAGAAAAGACAGAGCCAGTACTGAGATTACAGCAAAGAGATTAATGTGTACTTTCTTATAGATCTAGTACATACTTTTGGTAAAAATATTTAACAAAATCTTTCCTTGAATTCTATATTCCCAAATAGAGTTGTCACCTGTGCAGTTATAGAGTCATTTTACAAGATTTTCTAACTCTTCCACTTCTTTTATTATTATCCACTTTTAAACAACAATATTTTCTTATATAATCATTCCAAACATGTGTACTGCCATCCCTTTGAAATTCTCTATAGAACCAAAAATATCCCACCTTCACTCTTCTTGGAATGGGCTATCTAAATTTTTTGATATCGAATATTAGTCCTCTACTTAGGTCTTAGGTACATAATGTAAACTTCTTAGAATAAATAGGAAAACAGTACATGGTAGCACCAGTATGATCAAATATTAACTGTTAACAGTAAATATATATCATTCAAATATGGTTTCTATTTTCAAGTTTGGAAGTAGGGACACCTGTAGTTTTGCCTCAGCTCTGCCACTCATTAGCATGTAAGTTTTAAATGAGTCACTTTTGAACCCAAGGGATTGTGCATCGTTTCTTCAATCTATAAAATAAGAAAGTAAAGACCAGGTCTCCACACTCCCTTCACAGTTCTAAATTTTTATCAGCATTTAGTGACCACAGGCAGTAACCAAAATTCTCAAGGGAAAAAAAGTGACATTAACAAAAATCACATTAGGCATTCTTTGAAAAACCAGTAAAATGAATGAATTTACTCTTTCAATAGTTTAAAAATATGCTTAAATTAACTAAATTAAGTAAGCTATCTGGCAACGACTTTCAATTCCATTAGGTTTAAAAATCAATTTCCCACTAATGTACATGAGGCTTACACATGTATTATTTACTATACCAAGAGGATTTTACTGGTGGAGGCTGATCATTTTGACAAATGGCTTGTGGCATTTGGAAATATTTCAGAACAACCAGCCATAAACCCCACAAGCACATCCTCATTTTCAATGAAGTACAAGCTATCTTTGTCTGAGGTATTTGTCATCCACAGACCATTACTGCTGCTGCCACTACGAAGCTTGATCAACAGTGTTGAGCTCATCTCTAAAAACTATCAGGGCTGCCTTCCCACTGGGGCTGCCCTCCCACCCATTTCCCATGTGACTTCTGTTTATATGGCTTACAGAGACTAATGGTCTAAAAATCTGACCACCAGGTGTTTTGATACTTTTCCAGGTATACTGAACAACTTTTTGGACATCAGCTGAAATTTAACTGTAGTACTTTCTTGTTTGGAAGGGTTTATGAGCTAAATTAATACAGAATGATTCTGAACGAAAGTATTTTATACTGCAAACTGTTGTTAACTGAATTGTGCTGCAAATGATCAGAACGAATCCAGTGCCTGAATTTTAAAAGTTTAATATATAGGTCATCAAAAATTCATTTTGAGAGATTGCATCCTGAAAATGTGCATCTTTTAAGTCATTTCATGTAATTGCTGAAAGTCAACTAAAATGGGTACCACAATCACTGAACAAATAAAGCCAGATAAGCCTGGAGAACAACCTTAATCTTCTTAAACTGTAAAGGTAAGCAAAATTTAACCTGGGCCAGGCATAGTGATGCAACCTGTAATCCCAGCATGCAGGAGGCTGAGACAGGAGGATGTGAGTTCATGAGCAGTGTGAACTACATAGTGAAATCTTGTCTCAAAAAACCAAAACAAACAAACAAACAGAAAACTTAACTTGGGCCATTTTTTTGGTAAATGTCTATATTGGAGAGAAAAATAAAACTTAAGTTAGAAGAAATAACTAACTTATGATACATAGTAGGGAATTCCCTACAAATAGTCCAAGTAAGCAAACTATATAATTGGAAACAATATTTTCTTTCTTTTATTTCTGTGTTCCTCCTATTAAAATCCTTCCCTTGGTACATACTGGGTGAAGGTCTTCAACCACATCCTACTTAGAGCTGCCCAATTCATGAATCAATTTTTTGATCAAACAAAGTCTACAAAATTTTATCGTGCTTCCATTTACCTTTTAACAAATAAGCAACAACTGGGAACAGCTTCACAATTTCAATATAGACACATTTATCTGAAAATCTGTGATGTGCTGTGTAACACTTAAGGAAGTCAGGTGATAACTTTCTGAAGAAAGAATATACTTAAAAGTATTGCAAAAAATCCAAGACTCAGCAACCAGTCTGCTGAGGAATCCAAGAGACTGGCCCTTCCCCTCACATGAGTGGGACCAGACGACTAGAAGAAAACCACTATGTGGACCATGAGTAGGGTAGACACATTGGACAAGCAAGTCTAGCATGATGGGAAAGTCCAAAATGCAAGCCAAGAGGCTGTAAATTAGGTAAACCAGCATTATGCTTAGAGGCCAAGACACACAGAATAGAAGTAGACAGGTGGGGCCACCACCCCTTTTTTTTCCATTTATTTTGCTTTATTTCATCTTTTATTTTTGTTTTCATCATTCTTTAATTTCCTTTTCCTTTCCTTTTTTCTTGTTTTTTTTTCTTTTTTGCCCCCTCTCTTTTCTAAACGGCTGGAAAGACTTCTAGGCACAAAAAACTAATGCCATCCCCATAACACAGAGACTAAACTCTAATAATCCCTGCATTCTTCCTTTCTTTTCTACCCTCTTCTCTAGCTTCCAAAGCTTACATGATCATCACACCTTGCCATTCAGCCTTGCTTCTACTTCTGCTCTACTTTATTTTATATGCTTTCTTAAATTTCTCCACAACAGGGTGAAACCACTCTATCAAGGGGAAACACTTTGCATACAAGCTCTTAATTCATGATTGATTGTGTTATATAACTATAGATTATGTTTCTATGGTCTAAGGTACAAAATTAATAGTTACCAGAGTTTGTCAGCTTCCAAATTGTGCTTGATGCTATTGTCATTTTTAGAACTTTAGTAAGGATGTCAGATCCATTGTAATCAGTTTTTTACCTTTCTGTAACAATACTGGGACATTTTGGGGTAATAACCTCACTAGAGCCCAACACTAAAGAACCAGAGAATGAATGAAACAGATATTAACATGCCACTCTTAGTTCATTGGGAAACTAGGATATTGGGACAGGTACAAACCAAGAACCTCCTACACATGAAGACATCCCTGAAGAACAGACTTTTCCTAGAGAGGCCTTGATACAAGTGATGTAGCTACCCACTACAAAAACACACAAGGACCAACACAGAAAACAAAACAAAAAAATTTTCAAATAGAAAATGACAAGACATAGAAAATGCAGTCTCAGACCTCTAATACACATACACAAAAGTCCAGAAGAATTCAGCACAGATGAAAATGGAAGCTGTACACCTGAAATCTCTGTAATGAAAGCAACCTAAGTAAAGAAACAAATCCATGAGGGTATAGAAGAAATCATACCAAAAATAATCTCTCAGGTTAAAAAAAGAAATGACACTCACAGTGAAGGAATTGCTCAGCACATGCAGAGTAGACATAGATTAAAAAGGTAGCTATAGGATAAGAGGAAAATGATGTAAACTCTGAATGAATAATACAGGAAAAATACAATACACAGAACAGATGCAAATGGATATCTAGGAAATTAAAAATTCCATTCAAAGCTGCTCAAATCACTTGGATGAAATGGAAGACAAACTTCCAACATTGAAGACAAAATCACAGCCAGCAATCGCAAAATGAAAGCTATTCCAATATAATAATTGAAAAGCTACAAGGAGAAGCAAAGAAAACAATACAAGATTGATAGGTGTCAATGAAAAATGAGGAGTCAACACAAATGACATAAAAAACATAACTGTTTACAAAAGTAATACCAGAAAATATCTCAAGCCTGGGAACAGAATCTGACATACAGAAAAGTGAGGCATATAGAATTCCAAATAGCTATAAACAAAAAATATTTATACCCAGACATATAATAATCAAGATCTCAGAAATTCAGGACAAGAAAAAACTATTAAAAGTTGTTAGAGAATACAAACAGATCACCTACAAAGAAACACAGAAAACCTCTCAACGCAAACCCTCAACATAAACCCTCAAGTCAAAAAGAGTTTGGAATGAAGTATTTCAAGTCCTAAAAGGAAAAAATTTCCAACCCAGATTAATATAACCTGCAAAATTATCTTTCAGAAATAATGGAGAGATAACATATATGGAACATTCTCTAAAATAGACCATATATTAGCCCATAGAACATAAATAAATAAATAAATAAATAAATAAATAAATGCAAAGGAATTGAAATTATCCTATACATTATCTGCAATGAAATTGGAAATTAATAGCAAAAGAAACCTCAGAAATTTCATAAACACATGGAAACTAAATAACATTCTCCTGCACAACCAATGAGTCACAGAGGAAATTAAATAAGAAATTGAACAATATCTACAATCAAACAAAAATGCAAATACAACTCATCAGAACATGTGGGGTACAATGAAAGCAGTCTTAAGAAGGAAACTTAGAGTGATGAATTCTCACATCAGGAAATTAGAACCAGCACAAATAAAAAACATAATACTGCACCTCAAGTTTGTAGAAAAAGAAGAACAAGTCTAGCTCTAAGCCCATTTATGAGAGCAATTACAATGATAAGAGCAGAAATTAATGCAAGTAAGACTAAAAAAAATACAAACATTAATGAATCAGAGTTGGTTCTTTGAAAGAATAAGTAAAGTTGACAAACCTGTAGTCAACCTTATCAAAAAGAAAGAAAATCTCAAATTCATTCAGTAAGGCATGAAAAGATTGAAAACACTAAAAATCCTGTGGAAATTCAGAAGATCATCAATTGCTACTTCAAAAATATTTACTCACCTCTAATGGAAAACATAGAAGAAATAGATATCTAGGAATGTGTGAATTACCAAAGCTGAATCAAGAAGATATAAAAATTCTGAATAATCCAGTATCAATTAATGAAATTGAAAATGTAATTAAAACTTAACAACAAAGAAAAGTTCAGGTCCTGAGAGATTCACAGCTGAATTCTCCAAGAAATTTATAAAAGATTTAATACCAATACTCCTTAAACTCCTTATTGAAATGGAAAGGAAGCAGCAATTCTCCCTAACTCCTTCATGGAGGCAAGTATTACCCAATAGGAAAACCAGAGAAAGACCCAGTCAAAAAAGAGAACAACAGGCCAATGTCCCTAATGAATAGAGATGTAAAATCCTCAATACAGTACTAGCAAAAAAAAAAAAATGCAGCAAATCATAAAAAGGATTATACACTACGACCAAGTAGGATTTGTCTGAAGCATGCAGGAATGATTCAACATATGCAAACAAATACATGTAGTACACCATGTCAACAGAGTCAAAGACAAAAGTCACATGATCATCTCAATTGATACAGAAAAAGCTTTTGATAAACCATTCACTCATGATAAAAATCTTCCAAAAATTGGAATAGATGGTCTTAAAACAAGCCAGCAACCAGCATCACACTAAGTTGACAAAAATGAAAGCTTTCACCATAAAATCAAGAACAATGCAAGGATATCCACTATCACCACTCCTATTCCATGTAATTTGGAAACATTAGGTAGAGCAATTAGAAGAGAGAGAAATAAATGGAATAAGGATTGGAAAGGAAGAAGTTAAATTATCATTATTTGCAGATGGCATGACAGTCTGCACAGGAGAAACTCAAAAACTCCACCAAAGGACTTCTAGATTTAATAAGCAAAATCAATATCATAGCCAGGTACAAAGTCTGCACTCAAAATCATTCCTGTACACAAAAAACAAACTCACTGACAGAGAAATTATGGAAACAACACCCTTCACAACAGCATCCAAATAAATGAAATACTTAGAAATCAATCTAACAAAGGAAATAAAAGATAGATATACTGAAAATTACAGGACTTTGAAAAAGTATATTGAAGAAGGAACCAAAAAATATAAAGATATTCCTTGTTCATGGATAGGAAGAATCAACATTGTGAAAATGGCCATACTCCCAAAATTATTACACAGACTTATTACATTCCAAAATACCATTAGCATAACCTCACAGATCTAGAGAAACATACCTATAATTCATTTGGAAAAATAAGAGACCTAGAATAGCAAAGGCAATCCTGGGCAACAAAGGAAAGGCAAGAGGCATCACAATCCTTGAATTGAAATTATACTACAATTCTACTCTGATAAAATCAGCATGGTATTTGAAATAATAATCAAAAAGCCAGACCTAAGGATCAATGGAACAGATTAGAAAATGTAGACACAACTACAGACACACTCAGCCAGCCACCTTATCTTTGACAAAGGGGCCAAATGTGTTCACTGGAAGAAAGATAGCCTCTTTAATAAATGGTGCTGGAAAAATTGGCTCTCCATAAGCTGATGATTAAAACTAGACAAATGTCTATCACCATGCACTAAATTAAGTTAAAGTGGATAAAAAAATCTGAATATTAAAACAAAAACATGATCTCCTGCATGACAAAGAAGGTAAAAATCTTGAAGACTTAAGGATAGACATAGAATTCATGACAAAACCAAAACTGCAGGGAAAGTACTTCAAAGAACAAGCAACTGAGATCTCATTAAAATGTTTTTGCACATCAAAAGAAATCACCAACAGAGTGAAAAAACAACCCATGAAGTAAGAAAAATTTCTAGCAAACTGTCCCTCAGAAAAAAGACTTCTGTCTGGAACATACAGAGAATTAAAAAAAAAAAATCAGGCCCCCCAAATTCAAAGACTCAATCCAAAAATGGGCAGCTGAGATGAATACACATTTCTCAGATGAAGAAATACAAATAGCAAATAAGTATATGAAAATTGTTCAACAGCATTGGTCATCAGAGAAACGCAAACTAAAACTACACTGAGATTCCATCGCACTCCAAAAATAAAAGACTATAGTCACGAAATCAACCAATAACAAATGCCACAGCAGCTGTGGGAGAAAAGGAACACTTTTCTATTGTTGGTGGAAGTGTAGACTGGTGAAAGCATTGTGGAAACCAGTGTGGAGATTCCTCAAAACACTAGGGTTAGAGATCCCATTCGATATAACTATTCCACTACTTGGTATTTTCCTATAAGAATTAAAAACATTCCACAGCAACCCATGTGCACCCATATTTACAGCAGCACAATTTCTAATAGCTAAATTTTGACAACAACCCAAATGCCCATCTACCAAGAAATGAATAAAAAAATGTGAGCATGAAAACTTGATCAAACAATATAAGCACAAACCTTTCTTTTCAATGAACCAATAGAAATTAGTTGTATAATTTCCTAAGTTATTTTTCCCTCCATTCTTTTTTACTTTCCCCCAAACCAGTTGTTCTTTCATTTTGAGCAGTTTCTTCTCACTTCATAATATCTATTGTACATTTTGGTTCTTTACACTAGGGAAGAAGTACCGTGTTTACACATGTGACTGATTTATTTAACATATGAGTATGGTCTCAAGTTGCATCATTTACCTATAAAACCTCAAGTTTATCCTTTAAGCTGAGTAGTATTCCAGCTGGATTGGAGGAAAGTAGAAAAGAATAGAGAGAAAAATAACTAAGAAAATTATACAACTAATTTCTATAGTTCATTAAAAAAAAAGGTTTATGCTCATATTGTTTGATCAAGTTTTCATGGCCGTGTCTTGTAATCTGAGCAACTACTTTGAAGATAACAATTCTCAATGTATTAACCATTGCTAATCTCCTATTATCTTGTTTTGAAATTTTGTGACATGGTTTTTATTGGGTTTTTTTCTCTTTAAAATAAAAAAAAATAAAAATAAGAAAGCTTTGCATTGGCTTTTATTCAAGAAAAATGTCCTGGTGCATGAGGAAAAGTCTGCATTTACTAGGTATTTCCCAGGCCCACGTTAAATTGCTACAGCTGGTTTTAACTATTAAAAGAACAACTGAATACAACCATTAGCAGATAGCGGCCATTAGTGGGCTGTGTAAATCAGAGCATATGTTTTAACTGTAAGGCCACAGGCTGTCAGCATTCTGTCACTTGGTCTCTTAAGGCTTCCCAAAATGTGTTAATGTTCCAGGTGTCCACTTGCTTCACTTAGTACCAGTATAAAGCTTTTTTCCTACCTAAATTCCAAAACTCACACTAATTTTCTTGAACTAAACACATTTTTGTACTAAAATGATTCAGCTTTCCACAATGCTACAATGAGGATTCTACGTGACTACTTAAAATATCTACTTTGAATTAATAAATATGAATGGGCTTTTATAATGATCTTTAATATTCAAAATAGATCAGTTTTCATAAGCAATAATTAATTATTTTATCCATATGTCTAAACTTTTAACTAGTAACGTATCCCCAACTAAACTAACCATTGAAGTCCAATTCATGACAGAAACATTTATTTAAAGTATAAATGATGTTTTTTCTAGAATATTACTCAGAATATGAAAATGTTTTTTATGAATAAGAGGGTTTTAAATGACTTGAGAAATCTTGCAAAAAAATCAGTTTGATCTTTAACCCTGAATTTCCTAAAGTTATTTGGAATACTTACATTCTATAAAAGCAATTGACCTCATCCAAACATATTTTAAAATCCTTGAATAAAAGTATAACCTGAAGTTTGCTTTCTATATCCCATTTCTAATTCTTAAACAATTAGTTTGCAGCATCTTTGAATAAGTCCTTTTGTAGCTTAAATCCTTTATGCCTTATTGTTTTCTCTTTATTTTTCTTTTATGACACAGGCCTTTTAAAATAGAGATGGCACACTTAATCATAGCTTTTATGCAAGTTCACTTAATGGAATACACATTCACTAAGCTATTATGTTTGAGATAGTAAATTTATTATATTATCTCATTTTTACTATGTTAGAATAAACAGATCAAAGTCTAATCATAATTAATATTTATACGGTCATTCTGATGTTTCAAAAACATCCAGGATCATCTTAAAATATAATACTCAACACTGGGCCTATCATCAGTCTATTTAGCGTACTTCCTGAGTCAGGAGCCAATTTAAATATTTAGACTTTTATGATATTATTGTTTCACATGGCCTCATTAAAGTAGAATTCTTTGCAGTTTATGAAATTGCACCATATCAACACATCCTTCTCCCCCAAATATACCTTTTGTGGGGTATGGTCAAATTCCATCACTTTAATGCAAAGTATGAGAAACTTCAGTTTTTATTAAGAAGTTAATACTTTTCTTGAAGAAACAGGAAAGGAAATAGAATCAACTTATACCTAATGATGTTGAATCCAGAAACATAGTGGTTTAATTGGATACACCATACTTTCTTAATGTATTATTATCATTTTTGTAGAACCAGGAATCGAACTCAGGACCTCATGTTTGCCAGGCAGGCACCGTGCCACTGACCTATATTCCCAGGCCCCATATTTTCTTAAATTGAAAATTTACCAGGTTCTTTTTGATTAAATTTTCTGTAATTTAAAAAAATTTTAGGGTTAATATTGTTTTTCATGCTAAGTAAGAGGTTTTTTTATTTGACCATTTTTAATGAAAATAATGGTAAGGATTAATTAATTAACTGCTTTAACTGATAGAGAAATGCTCACAATTTAAGTTCATTTATTTTCTTTTATTACAGATAAAAGTGATATAGTAATGACTGAAAAGTTATCAAACATAAAACATTAAATTCCAATAAAATAATATTTTGAAATGTAAGTGGAATGAAAGTAGAGTCAAGAAGAAACATCAGTGATGACCATGTTCCAAGGTTATGGAAGAGCCTCTCTGTGTTTTTAAATGGACAATAGTTCACACCCTCTGTGGTATTCACCTCCCACTGGATACATATTTCAGAAGTGGGGTACAATATTAGGAATCTAAGATCTAAGATCTATGGTCTGACCACGGCAGTTCATGGACTACGTTAGTTGCTGGAAGGGCTCACTGGAGGAGACGGTGGCCAGGAGCTGGGTGGTCAGATTCAAAGGCTTACACCCATGGATACTGAATCACTGGGAACGTATAGGAGTAAGCAGAATAAAAGATACCGGGAGCCCAAGAAGTAGAGATGGCATGTCTAAAGACAGAGAAAATTACACGGCAAAAGTAGGCCCAAGAATATGAAGCTGTAAAACTCCCTACCACTCCAGGGGGCTGCTAGTGAGGAAGTATGTGTGGGGAGGTGCCAGCTAACAGTGACGGGAGTAATCAGGAAAGGGCTCCAGGGGGCACAACAGGGAGAATCCAGGATTGGGAGAGGTGGTAGATAGACTCAGAAAAGCAAATGCACAAATAAGATTAAATTTCAGAGGATATGGAGTTCCTGTATAAACATAGACGTGATAAAGAATACAATAAAACTAATTCCAATGTTATTATGGAGACCTCTGGAATTAATAAAAAGATTATTTTTAAATATTAGTATTTGAGCTAAAGACTATGCATGAAAAAATTTGACTTTCTTCATCTGACTAAAGAAGGCTCCAGAAAACAACCGTCATTATCTCCTCTCCCAAGAAGTTTCCTGTGAGTTAGAATCTCAACTTCTATTGACTTGGACACCTCAATTTGATTCTTCTTTGCATCCTGCAAAATATTCCTAACTAACCCATTTATCACAACATAAAACCATATGCAAATAGTTATAGTGTATAGGCATCAAGATGTAGAAAATAATTTTAAAGTCAAATTTGAACACTAATATTCCCCATTTCCACCCAGTATGCAAAAAATAAAAAGAAATCTGAATTTATTTCAGATGGTTTGGTTTTAATAGATTTATATAGCACATATTACTTTATTAAACTTTAGGTATTCAGAAACTGGCTTGTCAGAAACAATCCAACCCAGGAAATAATTAGGCACAAGATCTAGATTATTTATAAGCACTTTATTTCCATTTTAAAGTAAGGAATATAACCTATCATGTTAGTAGTTTCACATCTTAGTACTTTGAAAATATTTATAATTCAGGATGTTAAAAATAGATATAAAATCCCAATTGTAAAATAAAATACGTTAATAACTAACATACCTGTAAACATATTATTCTTATTAGTGTGTTTCTTTGTTCCAGGAAAACATAGAATTAGAAGGACTTGGGACCTACTCACAATGCAGTAAAGAAGCAGTTGTAAATTTCAATGTTACAGTAACAATTTTTAATCAAATATATTTATATAGCCAGAAGATTTATGTGATAACAACTGATTTTAGCACTAGAATTTTAAATAGCAAAATCACATTTAATTTGAATGTATTATATTTTATAATCAACCTCTTTTGGTAGTTTATAAGCTAAAACAAGACTTCCAATTCTTTGAGTTAAGCTGTGCTCTTTCTATTTTACTAAAAAAAACCATACATATCTCTAAATATCAGAGATACTGCTTCAAGGATAGTTTACCTCCTGGAAAAAAGTTACACATTCATTTTAAAAAAGAAAATGTAGGGCCATTTAAACATATCAATAACTATAAAGTTTAAAATCAAACTTTAGAGCCATCTGCGAAAGATGAATGATATTAACCTGTATTCATGTTACTCAGCTTTTCATAAGGAAATAGTTGACTTAAAGAATTAAGTTGCTTTTGTTTGTTTGTTTTTGGTACTGGGGATTGAACTCATGACCTTGCATTTGCCAGGCAGGCAGGTGCTTATGCCACTGAGCTAAATCCCCATCCCTGAGAATTAGGTTTCTTGAGAGCAAGAACTATCTTCCAATTTATGTATCTGTTGCAAGGCCAGTACTAAATAGTTTATAACGGATTTGCATGAATCTATGAACTGAGTACTAATTAACAACCTGATTCACACTCACTGTACTTCAATATACTCTTAACAAACATCATTCCCTAGGCCCCACAAGGCTGATATGCTCTGCAATTCTCCACTTGGTTCTGGCAGCAACAGCATCATTTTTGAAAAATAAAATAAAGATTAATTACAGAATAAATTTTTCAATTAAAAGGCAGCATAGCAATCTTTAATCATCATGGCAAATGTATCCTAGTCTACAATTCTTTTGCTTTACTATAGTAAACCTGCAGCCTGAGAAGCCTGGAAACCCAGGACTTCCCTCCTCTCTGGCTATCAATGTTACATAACAATTAACTCGTGTTAAATCCAAGAGATGCAAAGGGGAAAGTATCTCATGTCCCCACCAAAGCGAGAGGTTCCATGAAAACTTCCTTTCCTGCCCCCTTTTATAAAGTTCAACTATATTTACAAAGCATAATCAATTCCAGTTTAGGATTTAAGTAAATGTCTGTGTAACATTCAGAAATGAGTGAGATTCAACAAACTGATTTCTATTAAATTCCGAGCTCGGCATGGCTAAGTCAACACTGGCGCAGCGCGCGTGGCTGACAGCTCGCCCAGGACGCCCAGGACGGTGAGTGAAGGATGGCCCGCTCAGGGGCTGCCAGGGCCGCAATGTCAACACAGGTGTGTGGCAGGGGTACAGGGTGTCTCATCTCCAGGCGCAAAAACACTGGCAGTTACGCTCTGCAGGCCGAAAGCTGAAGATGGAAAATATCTGTTTTGTAAAATCAGTACATCTTATTTTGCAGGCTAACACGGTCTCAATTTAAAGGGTTCATAGGGCATACAAGAAGCACCTATCTCTGCTTAATATCAAAAATAAAGGAATCTGGAAACAGGTTTTTATCTCCCCAGAGTCTCTCTTTGCTGAGCAAAGTAGTCTGCAGTTATCACTTCACTGCCGCCATTTAGCAAGGATTCTTTTTATGGTTACGCAGAATGAATGCCACTAAAGGGTTTTTCCTTGCCAAAGACTGTTCAATGGCATAACAGTGATATTTTAAGGCACAAGAAATAATGAATGTGCTAAATAGTATCAACAAATTCATGAATAATACATTCTCAAAGGTTTGGTTTAGGAGGCATTTGTTTTGTTTCTTAGGGAGTTGTTTGCTTTTTTTTCAAATTTATTTTGAGGGGGGTTAGTTTAGTTTTCTGACTTATCTATGTATTATCATAAGTAGTCTATAATTACTATCTTGCCACAAAGAAGGATAAACTTGAGTCAATTGTAGGAAAATGGATGTACCTTGAGACCATAATGTTAAGTGAAATAAATTAGACATGCAAGTTTAAATATTGCATGGTTTCTTTTATATCACATACCCAAAATACAAATGAAGAGCAAAATAAAACATAGATAATGGGAAATATAGAGATAAATCTTTTATATAAGGGAAGAGAACCAAAAGATGGTGAGATGGAAGGAGAAAGAGAGGGAGGGAGAGGAGAGGAAAAGAGGATGAAAACAAAATTAAGATGTGTGCTATACATGTAACAACTCCGCTCTAGGGATATAATCAGTATGGACTACCAATATGGACCAATGAAAAAAGAAAAAAGTAGTACTAAATAGTGCATAGCAACTGTAGAATAGCTAGTGATTGCCCATACAGGTCTAAGCCCAGGATTGTATTTCAGCTGAATAACCAAACCCTTCAAGTTTTAAGGAAATTATATAAACACTCAAGCCTCAGGTTTTCATTATAAAATGGGTATAAAAGCAGTGTTTACCTGTGGGTTATTTTGTAGACTAAATGACTAAAGACCCAAAAAACACTTAGTAAAGTGCTTGGTAATAGCAACTATTAATGTCACTGTGAAGACTTAGTATGAGTTTATTTCATTTAGAATTTAACTTCATCTCATTTCCAAAAGGCTCAAACATAACTGACTTACTATAAAATACAAAGATAGCTTTATACTTTATGTTTTACTTAGTCTGCTAGAATGTATCTCTCCCATACTTTATTCTGTTTCATCAATTTTGAACATTTTTTTTGAGGGAGGCAATGATCTGATAGATGCAAGAGGACACTTAGATTTCCTTTAGTAACATACCATCCTGTCAGTCCTATCAGTCCTGATTCAAAAAAGACATGACCAAATTTAAGTCAGCACAATAATCTTGTAAAATTGTGCTGAGCCTACTGTCACAAGCCTAGTTGGCATTAAAAAAAA
>PVJX010034101.1:0-19208 GCA_004027295.1 Dolichotis patagonum
GCTTTATACTATTGTGTTATGTTTGATATTATTGTAATTGAAACTATGCTCAACTATAGCAGAGTAAGAGATATGGTGTTAGCTACTGTTGATGTCCAGTTGACTTAATGTAAAGTACTGTGTTGCCTATGTTGTCCTGTTCTGATCTGCTCTGTACTGCCCCCTTTTGTTTTATTCTCTTTTAAATAAAAAAAAAAAATTGAGGAACAACTTCTTCAGGCTGTTGCCATGCTGGAACCCGGTGCACTGGGGATTCTCTTTTACAGTAAAGATTTTAGGGACCCAGGGTGTAACTCAGTGGCACAGTGCCTGCCTGGCAAGCGTGAGGTAGTGAGTTTAACTCCTAGGCTACAAAGCCTGGAGTTTTATTGTTCTTTCATTGTCTTCAGGTCATATTTTTGTTGCTTTGTTTGGAAATACTTGTGTGTGTTAGTCTTGTTAGTGACCAGTTTTTTCTATGCTTTATCTTTGTAGGCTGCAATTTTTTTGCAGGTGTTTCTTTTTGTTGTTTGTCTTTTTTCCCCCCAAACTTAAAACGTTTTAAATAATTTTTGTTGCTCTTGATTCTCAACATAAATCTGGCTAAAAAACCCCAAGAGTTGCCATGCCACTGCTGCAACTTTAGACCGCTTTGAAATTTCTTTTATAAGATTCATCAGTCTGCTACCCTTAATCTCAGTCTCAGGCAAAGTCACTGGACAGGAGCTAAATGCAAACTTTCTGTCAATCCACAGCACACATTGTCTGGAGTCTACCAACCAATGCAGTCCTTCTCAGCAGAAACTTCCTGACCCTGATCTTTACTGGCAGGATTTTTATCAGCATTCTGGGCTTCTGAGCTCTGGCTGGAATTGCTTATCAAGTACAGCCTCAGGCGTTTTGGCTCTACTTTTTCAGTTGACCTCTGTAAACCTTGTGTAATCCTTTCCCTTTCCACAAGCCAGTTTTAAATGCTCCTAAACCACATGGTCATATACAGTCATAGCAATAATGCCATTCTCCGTGTCAAAATCTGCTTTAGTTATTTTTTTCTTGTTGCCAAGACAAAATACTCAGCACCCAAAGTTAAAGGGGGAAAGGCTTATTTAGCTCACAGTTTGTAGAGGTTTTAGTCTATAATCAGCTGGCTCCAAGGCAGGGTGGCATGGCAGATAGGTATTGAACAGGAGAAAGAGTTTATGGTAAGAAGGTAGCAAAGCAAGAAGGGATGAACACAACTTTTTCTATCCCTTACATATTATTTAGGTTTCTTATGGTGGGTAGTACACACACTAATCGTAATGCCCTTGATTTTAACATTGCACCATGAATCGATTCCAGAGTCATACACTCTAGATCCAGCCACCTCTGAAAAAGCCCCATCTATGACTGCGTGAAGCTTTGGAGGACATCTAGACACAAGCCATAACAATGTGAGTCAACACTTAATAGATACGTGGGCAGTGGATTCAAATTAGCAATTCGCAAAACAGGAAACCTAATAAATAGATAATATACCAACTTCACTAGTAATTGAGGGAATGGAAACAAATGTGAGATGCCATCACCCCCTCATCACAGTGGCAAAAATTTTAAACATACAAAGCCAGTGTTGGGAAAGATGTGAAGAAACAGAGGCAGTCATACTTCCTGTTAGGAGTGTAAACCAATGAAAACATTTTGAGGCAATCTGACAATATTACCAAAGTTGAAGATACATTTATCCATGACCTGCAACTCTACTCCAACAAATACTCCTACAAATATTCCCAAGAGAAGCTTGAGTGTGTGCATAAGGAGACTCATAGTACTCTAATGAAAGCACTGTTTATCCTGGAAACAGTAAAATATCCACCACTGGGATAACAGAGAGATAGCGACATAGTCAACTACAATAGTCAAACATGAATTAACCTTGGGTTAATTAACCCTGGGTTCCTTTTTCAGCACAACAAACACCAGAGCCTCTCAAAAAGTATAATGTTGAATTGGAAAATAAAATAGAAAAATATTTATTGTGTGCGTAGTAAAATATGCATTAGTAATGTAGCATGAAAACAGTACAATATTGTTTCTATATGCAAATATATGCATGAATATTGTAAAAGTATTCATAAGAATGGTGAGAACCAAACTCAAGATAGTAATCAGGTCCAGGAAGGACAGAGGTGAATGGAAAGGGAGTGAGTGGGAACACACAGGAGGCTATGTCTGTAATGTTTGATTAATGTGTAATTTATTCTCTTTATTTTATCTTATATTTATACATTTTGAAGTTTTATTTTAAAAAAACAAACCCACAATTGTACTTTCCCTCTCTGGGGCTATTTCTGCTGACCTTGGCAGTCATCTCATTGCCCTGTCTACCAGTGGGCACTCAACATACCAAAATTTTGGATTGTTTCCTAGGTATGTCTCTGTTCTCAGCTCCATGCCCTCCGTGGGGTGGGGGATCGTCTGGCACCTTCCCTTTTGACCCCATTTAGAAAGCTATTTCTCCTTCCAGACTCACTGTATCCATCTATCTTTCAGTATGAAAGTTGCTTTTTCTTCAGTGCAGTACTTCTCAAACTTGAAGTACAGAGGACTCGTCCTGACTCTTTTTAAAATGCAGGAGATCCTGATTCCCAGGTCTGGGCAGGGACAAGTTCTCAGGCACTGCTGACAATGTAGGCCAGGATCATACTACCAGTAGTCAGGTTTTCATGATCCCAACAATTTCCTGGGCAACAGGAGGACCTCCAGGCGCTGGACTGTCATAGCCTCCTCTATATTCTACCCATATAACATTCATTGCATTGTTCAGGGTCTGTTTTCCCATCAAACTCTTCAGAGGAATGATCTCTTTGGGTAGCAGTCCTGTTTGGCACCTCAGTGTTAGTACCAAACCCTACCCTTCATTTGCTGAATGTCTAGAGCATTCTAATGTTGAAAGTACAACTGTAGTTTGCGTCTCAGGTTAAACCTTATTAAATCTCTTAAAATGATTCTGTTTAAATTGCATTTACTGTCCCAGGCCAGTAGCAACAGGTAGGTAAAGCAATCAATGTATATTGTCTGAAGATCAAGACTGAATAAGTTCCTAATTACAGTGTTTAATTGAACAGAGAACTGGCAACCCTTAGAAAGGTTCTGAACCCTTAGGGCAGAGAAACCTTTGTAGTTCAGGGGATTTCTGGACTTAGTCACAAGGCATGGAATTTGCTCTAAGCATTAGAATGGCTTAGAGGAGAATCGCAGATCTGTTCTTAGTATGCCTCTGAGAGTGCGCGGATTGAATTGAGAGCTGAAGTCTGCCTGAGTTAACAGTAATGGTCTAGCCAAGGCTGCATCCCACCATGTCCTTTTACGGTTGGCCAGGTGCCCACCTGCCCACCTGCTGAAGTAGCAAAGCCTGGTCAGGGGCCCAGCAGGGTCTAGTTGGTGGCTGTGACATCTTGGGCAACTTATTTTTATCTTTCTGGACCTCAGGATGCGGGTTTAACAAATAAAATGTAGTGTGCAGTGTACTGACACTTAAAAAATTATATTTTTGGTGTACAATTCAACTATAACTGTTCCTCTAGTGGTTTATCTAGCAGCCTTAGCTGGGTGCTCTCTCTTCATGTCTGAAATAAGATGCTGATTGTACCTACCTCATAAGACTGTGAGGATGGGAAGACTTACTAAATGGAAAACGTTTAGAGCACAACCTGGCACAGACCACATGCTCCAAGAAGTCACTTTCCTGCTGCTTCATCACGGTAGAAATGCACACTTCTTCTCAGCCTGCTGGGTTATAATCCGTTCTACCTGATCACTGTGGTGCCTTTTTCTCCTGCCTCCCAACCCTCCTCTGTGTGGCTGCCAAAGATATTTGAAAATGTCAACCTGACCATGCACTTTAAGTGTGATTTAAAATCTTCGACCAGCTGTTTCCTACAGGATCAGATTCACATTCTTCAGTCTGAATGACCTTTCAAGACGCAAAACCTCTTTCCATCCCAGTTCCCTTTCCTTCCACCCCTTCCCCTGTCATCCCAGACTCCAGCTGTCAGCACCCTCTCTCCTGCCTTTCTGCCCTTGCTTGGCTATTTCCTCCACCTGCAACACTTTTCTTCCCTTAGTGCCTGATAGATGAATATCCCTTCGTCTTGTCAACTTCCACTTAAGAGTTCCCTTGCTAGAAATTTCTCCAATGCCTCACTGTGAGTCTCAGTTCCGTTTAGAGTTCTCCCCTCCCCTGCTCTCTGCTTTGTCTCTCCTCCCTTCCCTCTCTCCTCTCCTTCCTTGAGAGAAAACCCAGAGCCTCCTAGTATGTTAGGTAAGTCTTCTACCCCTGAGCTACCACCCAAGGCCTTTCTCTCATGGCAGGGGGGTGGTTAGACAGGTATTATTGGTACTCTTCTAGCTCTGGTCCTTGGAAGCCTCTGTCATTCACCGAAAGAGACCTGACAATCATGAAGCCAAATGAGTTTAGATCCATTTGCAATATCTTTGCTGCCTCAACTAAAGAGAAGCTGGGGAGGGAGGACCCATGTTAATCATCCTGTGATGGCAGCTTCTCTTTCTGCTCCTAGCTAATAGGAGGTGCTCTGCTAAGGAAGAAGGTGAAAGATTCTTTATTGCTGAACCAGCTTTAAAATGTTGAGGATAAACCGAGACAGATGTCTGATTAGAAAATATGATGGGTGTGAAAAACATATAAGAAACAAAAGCTACTGGGGAAAAGTATCCTTTGATATTTTTTCCCTGGAAATCCATTCTATAAGAAATATCTTGACCTCTTGAAAACTCACAATGCATATCAACACGTTAGCACCACAGGCACTAAAGAAGTGTTAAAACATAAATCCTGCCAGATGCTTCATTTTTGAGTCTTCTTCCTCAAAAACCTATAATCACAGTCTAATCATGAGAAAATATTCAGCAAACCTAAACTAAAGAACATTCTATAAAATACTCCCTTGTCAGAATTGTCAAGGTCATAGTAAACAAAGACTGGGAAAATGTCAGAAATTGGAGGAGACCAAGGAGACCAGATGATTAAATGCCCTGTGGGTTTGGGGTGGGACCCTAGAACAGGAAAAGGGGGTTAAGGTAAAAATCTGATGCAATCCACATAATTACCTGGTGTTCAGTTGTTTTTGACAAATGTACCACAAGGTCATGAAAGATGTTAACATGTAAGATATTAACATGAATAGGAAACGGTAGGTGGGAAGTCTGTATATTACATTTGCAACATCTCTGTAACATTGAAATTACTACAAAATGCCATATATATATATATATATATATATATATATATATATTTTTTTTTTTTTTTTAATCAGTACCGGGCTTCGAACTCATGACCACGCGCTTGCAAGGCAGGCGCTTATGCCGTTGAGCTAAATCCCCAGCCCCTGCAAAGTACATTTAAAAACGAAATATACTTGATATCTTATTTACCTATCAGCTAATTTGTTTTGCAGTACAGGAGCTGGAAGCCAGGCCCTCATGCTTGCCAGGCAAGCGCTCTACCATTGAGCTGCCTCCCTTAGTTCAAGAAATATATTTTACAGCACAGGTAAATATTTGACCGATTGCATTTATTTTATGAGTAAGGAGGGATCTTGTTCTTGACAATAGGAAAGTAGAAAATAAAAGGCTACGTGACAGAGTGCCAGGCAGGGACTCTTGGAAGTGCGATCTGGGCCCAACCTGATTCTGATCATTTCAGTCCCAAAGTTCCTACCAGACGTTCATTCAGGAGCTGTGAGAACTTGATTTATCTTCTTCCATAGCCACCTAACCACCTTCGCTGCCTCGATGGATAGCTAGCTGCCATGTAAAAGCAGCTTTTGGGAGACTGGGCCATCTCTACGGAGTTGAGTGTGCAAATCTAAAGGCACGGGGAATCACAAACATCACAGTAGCAAAACCCTTCTCCTGGCTGGAATAACTGATTTCCCCTGAGCGCCCACCGCAGGGCTTGGTACACTACTGGGGCCCATAAAGGCTGGCTTTGCTGCAGTCCGTTTCAGTGCAGGGAATACTTACTCTGATAGGGAAATACCACACCCAAACTGGGGGAAAATGCAGCTCTTTTTGCTGATGTTGACTTTGGGCTCTCTTAAGTCTGAGCTGAGAGGACTAGAATTTACTGCTAACTGGATCAATTCCGACATAACTAGGCCACACATTTATTAATGTAAAGAAGTAAACAGCTGAATGAACATTCAATATTATACAACAGAGGCTTAGAAATTATTATTTTTCTGAATATAAATTAGTAATGCTTTATAGAAAACATTGATATTGTAAAACTAGAAAGAAAAAATAATAGTCATGTCTTATAATTCCCTAACCTAGAGAAATAATATTAAAATAGTGATAAACTTGCTTTTTATAGATATGTAATTTTTACGTAACTGGGATCATACTGTATAGCAACTTTTTTGATCAGTGATTTCTTTTATCATGCCTATTTCTTATTCAAATAATTTAGTCACTCAATTTTAAAGTAAGTAAATAATATACTTGTGAATAGATGAACAGTCTGACACAGAAATTCCATTTCTAGGTATCTACTCTACAGAAGAACTTAAAATATGCCCAATGAAGCACATAGAGGAATGGATAATAAGCTTTTAAGTGACTGTTCCAGGTCCTTTATGGGCTCATAAGCATCATCAGTTTTTCTCACCTAAGTGTGAGATGTGTCTTTCTCAAATTTGCTGAAACTAGTACATTACTCACCTGCTATTAAAGAAATGAATAAATTAGTGGCTATTGCCTCAATCAGTTCTCTGATTTCATCTTGTTTTTAATCATTTTATTTATTTGTTTGAATCATTTATTTTGTGGTTCTGAGGATGAAATCCAGAGCTTTGTACTTTCTAGAAAAATGCTGTATGGCTGTGCTACACTGCAGCTTGATTCTCTGATTTACGAAGTATTCGATAGCATGAATATAGCACTCGTCACGGGCCAGGTGATATGTGAAGGCTTTGCATATACTAACTCACTGAGTCCCCACAACAACTCTGTGAGGTGACTACTATTCTCATTCTTATTTTGTAAATGAAGAGATGGAGGCACACACTGACAAGCATGCTATTCAGGATTATATAAATCTTGACAGGAGGTGTAGATGAGCTCCCGTTTGGATGAGGCAATCTGGCTTCAGAATCTGCCCTTCTCCTCACAATACTCCATGTCCCATCAGTTCACATACAAAGCCTGAAATTGTGGTACCTGTCTCCAAGATGATGTCCACCTCCTGGAATTTATATCCTCTTGTACAGTTTTTCCCACGGAGCAGGATTAGTTGGTGTGGCAGACAGAATACTGAGTGTGTGACATTTGAAGCTAGTGACAAAGGGCAAGACAGCTTCCCTCTTGGCCTCTTAGACAGCACTCTCCCTGGGGAAGTCAGCTACCATGCGGTGAAGCCGCTGGAGGAGAATCGAGGAGAGGACCCAGCCTGCCACAACCGCGTGACTGAGGCTCCCTGAGAGCAGACAGAACCTGCAGACCCAGCCAGGCCTTCTAGTGACTGCAGCCTCTGCTGACGGATGACTGAGCTGACACAGAAATCTCCAGCCAGAGCCACACTGTCAAGCTGCCCCAATGTCCTGAGCCACAGGACTCTGTGAGAGAGGAGATATTTCTGCCATTTATGCTACCAGGTTTGGGAGACACTTGTCACTCAGTGCTTCAGTTTGGACCTGGAACATCCCCCAGGGCCTGTGTGTGGAAGGCTTGGACCCTGGCCTGTGGTGCTCTTGGGAGGTGACATGAGGCCTAGTAAAAGGCTTTAGGTCACTGACGGTGTTCCTCAAAAGGCACGGTGGGAAGGCTGATCCTTTTCTCTTTCACATCCTCCCCACGGGGTGAGCAGCTTTTCACCCCATGCCCTGACCCACATGCAAACATGGATGTGAACCTCCAGGGATGGGTTCCTTATGTGGGAGCTAAAATAAATCCTTTCTTTTGATAAGTTGTTTCACCTCAAGTATTTGTTGCAGGAATAGAAAGCTGACGGATAAGCATGGTGGTTAGATGACAAATACAGACATACTCAGAAAAATAGGAGGAAAAACAATCCCCTCAAATCTCACAGATCCAAGCTGAGCATGGTAGTGCACACTCTGGGGGACTGAGGCAAGAAGATTACTAATTAGAGCTCAGCCTGGCAACTTAGGGACTTAGCAAGACCCTGTCTTTAAAAAAAAAAAAAAAAAGAATTAAAAAGGGTGCTGTTCAGTGTGAAGGCCGTGGATTCAATCCCCAGTATTGGGAAAAATACCTTACAATTCCAAAATAATGTGGATATGATCATTTCCTTAAATATACTTAAATATGTGTATAATTAAAATACTTAAATACATGTATAATTAAAAAATAAAAACATTTAGGTTCTTTTTTGTACACCAATATTCCCACTTACTGTATAAATAAATTATCAGCAAGGTATCCGTGCCATTAGAAAACATTTCTTAAAATGGCTTGATAATATGTCAAATGAGTGAACCACAATTGAGCCAAATTTTTGAATTCTTAGCTTCTCTATTGGAGTCATTTAAAAGCTTGGCTGGGTCTGCAGTTTCTATCTGCTCTCAGGGAGTTTCACCCACATGGTGGCGGCAGGCTGGGTCCTCTCTGCTATTATAAAACTTCGCCACAATAAATATCTTTGAATGAGGCAGTATAGGTGATGGTTTGAGAGCGAAGGCTTTTAACTCACTATGTATATGCAGATCATAGTTCCGTCCGGCCCTGTTTCTACGGCATTAAGCAATTCCATGGTGTATCTGCCTTGTTTGCCTCATCTGTAAGATAAGGAGTGCAGTGCCCTTACTGGCCCTTATTATAATTCTTTCTATTGTGGTAAAATACATGTAATATAATAGTCGCTATTTTAAGTGTATAATTCAGTGGCATGGAGTGCATTCACGTTGTTGTGTGAACATCACATTCTCTGTTCCTAGAACTTCTTCATCGGTTCCAACTGAAACTCTTCCAGTAAGACAATAACTCTCCATTCTCTTCTTCTGCCCAGCCCCTATTCTCCTTCCTGTTTCTATGGATTTGACTGTTCTCAGGTACAATATTTGTCTTTTTGTGCCTGGATGATTTCACATAGTACAGTGCCATTTCTTTTTAAAATTCTATGTATATACAACATTATGTCCCTCCATTCATCGAACAATAGAACCAGTTGTTTCCACACTCAGGCTGCTGTGAATAATGCCTCTGTGAACACTGTGTGTAAAAGTCTGAGTTCCTGTTTTTAATTCTTTAGTATATGCACCTACAAGTGGAACTGTTGGGTTATATGTTTTGTGTTTAATTTTTTTGAAGCACATCTTGCCACTTTCCATAGAGGCTGCATTGCCTTACATTCTCACCAGCAATGCACAGAGGTCCCAATTTCTCTGTATCTTCACCAACACTTCTTATTTTCTTTTTGGTAATAGCCATTCTAATTACGGTAAAGTAGTATCTCATTGTGGCATTGATTTGCATTTTCCTAACGTTCATGAAGTTGAGCAAATTTTCCTATGCTTACCGTCCATTCATGTGTCTTCTTTGGAGATACACCTATCCAAGACCTCTTGACCACCATCTCTATTTTGGAAAGTGCTGTCTGCTTTTTGTTTCAATGTCTTGTTTTTGTCTGAGTTTCTTTCCACTTCCCAGGCAATGTCTTCTACACTATTTTTCTGGCTCCTCCAGAACTCCTTCCCCACTATGGTAGAGATCCTTAGATGTAGGTTCTTCACTCTCCTTGTACTAATTTTGCACACGTCAGCTACTCAGGGGATCTCATGGCTGGTGTAAGGTTTATGGAACTGATTCTCAATGAATAAATCATTTCATCATTTCTTACATTAGGAAATCATTTCCTCAATTCATATATTATTTTTTATAATGAAACAAGAGGTAGAGCTAAAAGGCAAATAGAAGGGGAAGCAATGAATACAAACTGCCTTAGTTACTTTTCTTGTTGCTGAGACAAAAATCTATCCACAAGCTAAGGGAATTTATCTCAGAGTGTGTAGAGGTTTGGGTTTATGGTTGGATGACTCCAAGGCAGGGTGGTAAGGCAGAGGGGTATTGCACAAGAGAAAGAGTTCATGGCAAAGTAGGGCAGGCGGAAAGTAGCAAAAGCAAGCAAGCGACGGGCTTCTTTCTTTTCTTTATATGTTAGCAGCTCTTGTGGGGGGTACTTTTTACCCTAGTATTGCACCATTAATCAATCCCAGCATCACACATTCTAGATCCAGTTATATTTGAAACACTCCACCTACGACCTCATGAGGCTTTGGGGGACAGCTAGACTTGAGCCATAACAACAACAACAAAAACCCATTCTAACAATAAAAAGAAGTTATGACAGGCAAAAACGAACTGAAATGACATCAAATGGACTCAATGGAAAAAAGTGAAAAGATGTTAGAATTAACCACAAAGATCTCGAAGTTCTATTACATTTAAATGGACTAAATGCTTCAGTTAAAAGAGACTATCCAGCTGTATGGAAAAAGCAAGGTCAAACTTGGTGATACCTACAAATGTCATTAAAGGTACAAAAAGACTAAAGGAAAGTTATAGAAAAAGCTACATTATATAAATAATAATCACAAGAAACTGGGGAGTGGTGCCGAGACAGATTATAGTGTGGCCAGCCAACTGGCCAAGTGGGTGTGACCTGTCCACTATGGAGTTCCAGAACACAGGCATCTGAGCTCCGTGCCTGGGACCAAATCAGAGAATGCTATCTTTAATTCTCCTGCATGAAATCCAGATACAGAAGGTGGCCGCTGTTACACTCATGGTCACTGTCGGCTCTTGCAGGGGCTGGCTTTGACTCTGCACAGAGTACCTCTTTTCCTCCTTTAATTGGCCCACTCTCTCTCTCTCTGCAGAATATACTTTTTTCCCTCTTCCTTTAGTAACTGTAAAACTCATTACATTTTGTGTGTTTCTTGTCCAATTCTTTGGTCAGGATCATAAGAACCTGCAAAGGCCCAGACATTGATTACACAGTTTGGGTGAGGCCAGCCAGGAGTTAAGAAAAATGAGTGGAAGCTGGGGTCTCCCCGGGAGCAGCCTCTGTCTGACTGCCCGCTCCCCTGCTTCCTGCCCTGGAGTGATGAATAGCCTCTCTCCACTCTGAGTCATGCTTCCCTTCCCGCTCCAGGCCACTCCTGCAGGGGCTGTGTCCGGACCTCTTCTTGCCCATTATGCCTCCAGCCCAGTTGCACAAAGGCCTACAGTGTGGGCAGGGAGGGGCAGCTATGTCCAGGGAAGCATGTGTCCTCCACGGTCACACATGGGCTGCCACAGCGTCTGTCCAGCCTTTTCACCCTCCTATTCCCCTTTTTGAGCAGCTGCCTATCCTGGCCTGGCCCTTTTTGTGCTCCAAGTCGCACCAACCCTTTGCCTTAGAAGGATGTTTATCTCTGCATGTTACTTTTCCCCTGCCATATCTGTTAAATCTCTAAAACCTCTGCTTTCAGGTAACACATGGGGCTCCTCTCCTCTTTTCTTCTGAATAAGGTGAGATCCTCTCTCTGTTTCTTCTAACAGAAATTCAGGTGATTTACAGCCTGAGCAGAACAAGGGAATATAGACTAAAGGTCAACTCAACTGGTTGTGAGTACACAAAAGTAGAGGTATTCCTGCATTTAAACTTTTATTTTTTTTCTTTGTTTCTCTTCAATGCTAAACAAGAGCTTTGCATCTGTACGTTCTACTATAGTTTCTCTTATTGGGATAAACATAAGAGATCTTGTTTATTAAGTGGCTAGCTGGACCCCCTGAGGGTCCACCCTTCTCTAGGGAGTCATGGTGGGCCACAGAGTGTGGGGAGTTCTAAGGTGAAAAAATTAAAAAGAGAAGGAAGAGGAGGAGTAGGAGGAGGGGGTATGGGTGCAGCTTGGCCAGAGGCACGTGGTAGGTAGCACAGCTGACTCTCACGAAGGACACTTTGAAGACTCAGTGGTTCTGCACCCTTGTGCATGGGATGCCATCTGAAGACCCCTAAAGCTAGTCCTTTCTTTCTCTTCATAGCCCCCACAATGCACCCTGCAGATCTCAGTAACCTCAGCATTAGGCTGTACTCTTAAAATTGTGGAACAATTTGATCCTGACAGTCTGAAAAAAGAATAGCTTGTCTTCCATTGCAATACTCTTGGGGCCCAGTTTTAAACTAGGAACCAGTGAGAGACCGGTACAGAAAGGCTGTCTAAACTACAAACTATTTTTCAGTTAAATCTTTTTTACAAAAGGCAAAGGAGGTGGTGTAAAGTCCTCTAAGTTAATGTTCTGCCTCTCTGGAAAGGCTCCAGAGCTATGATAGGAACAGACACCTCCAAGGAAGAGGAAATCGACAGTTTATGATCCTGTTCTCAGATGCCCACCTGTCTCTGAGGGGCATGTGGGTCTCTATCACCTTTTTAATGAAAACAGCAATGGGTGGTCTCCTCAACTTCCTTCCCTTCATTTTCTAGGCCAGTAAATATGCAGGAACTCCACTAGAGGCTAGAACCCCAGAGAGATTTCATCAGATGCTAACACCCCAGAGAGACCCGTTTTCCCCAGGCCCCTCCTTATGTTCCCCAAACGGTTTAAGCCCCACAGGACACACTGGGAGTGGGGTTTCTCCCAACTCACGGCTCATCTTTCCTCTAAGAGAAGTCGCAAGAGCAGAGGGCACTACTAGAGGTCAGGTTGTGTTTTGGGGGGCAGATACTCAAAAATGCAATGCTTAGGCCAAATTTCAGAATGGTGGATTTTCAGATGGGTTTCAAACCTCGACCTATCATGGCAAGGTGTCCAATTTGTCCTGGCCACTTGCTGTATCCCAGGGCCCTGTGAACCAGTTGCTAGACCTGGCCTTTTCTGTGTTCAAAATAGGGATCTAGATGAAGATAAAGGCAGAAAGGTTGAGGAAAAAGGGCCAAAATTATGACCGTCGCAATCAGCAGTGCTTTAAACACTCTGAAGATGTCTAAGGGAAAACTCAAGGTGGATCAGGGAAAGGGTTCCTATCTAAGTGCAAGGAAACTGGACAGTGGGCACATGACTGTGCCAAGCCACCAAGCAGGCTCGCTCTGCTTCATGTGCCAGGTGGCTGTGTGCCTCACTCCGGGCTCTGGAGGATGGACTGTCCGCATTCTCAGAGAGGAGCCAGGCTGGCCAAATCCTCCCCTCCTCCTCTGATGAAGAGGACTGAAGGGGCCAGGCAGCCTACAGTGCTCTGTCTACAGATATCTCTGTCTCCTGCAGGGACCCCTGGAGTGCTCTAGACGTCATGGTAAGCAAATTTAGTTATACAAAAGTGACTTACTCTCCTTTAACTCCTTCCCTGAGAACACTAGTCGGAACTTCTTCACTCCTGCTCTGACATGTCAGTTCAAAGGAGAGATGTTCAATCATGAGCTTTTAATTGGCCCAGAGTGTCCTCTTCCCTTCCTAGGAAGGGATTTACTAGCAAAACTAAGGCCAATTCTCGAATTCTGGCAAAGGCCAAAGCTGATTTTTACCTGTTAAGATTACGCCAGGTCATGCTCTTAGACATCCCTGAGGTTAGCATGGAAACTTGGACTACTATTTCTCCGGCCTCCCTGATGCCTGCAGATTCAGAGGCTGGTCGCTCTTAACAGGAGAATTCCCAGACCTATACAAACAGGCAGGATATCAGCGACAGGCCCCTCCGAGCCTCTGAGGAGGTGTGGTTCACTGATGGAAGTAGCTTTAACCAAGAAAGACAAAGGTAAACCCCTTCGTCCAGGGACCTCTACTCAAAAAGCAGACACTGAATCCCCTACTTGAACACTGATATTAGGAAAAAACAAAAAGCCAAATACTCCTTTCTACTACTACAAGCCCATGCTGCAATCTGGAAAGAAAAAGCCTTGCTAACTAATAAGCAGGAGATTCTACAACTCCTAAAGGCATCGTGTCTTCTCAAGCAGGTCGCTGTCATTCAGCACAGGGAACACCAAGACGTGTCTAAAGTCACCTTTGGAAATCAAAGGGATGATGGAAAGGGAAGAAGGGAAACCATACACCTGCTCAGGACTCTGGTCTTATTACCAGTTCCTGAGAAGCCACTAAAGGTTTTCTATGTCCTTCAGGAAGACAAATGGGTCTTAGGACAAGAGGCAAATAAAAAGAGTTTTGTTGGTAGTTGGAAAGCAACCTGGTCCATCTTTAAAGGGTACAGTGGAAGGGAATAAAAACCCTTCATGATTCTTTCCACACAGAAAGAAATGCTGCACAGAAAATAGTTGTTCGAATTTTCACAAGGTAAGGACTAGTGCTGACAATCCCGCAGCTCTGGCAAGCCCAAGCCAACTTCTTTGTTAGAACAGGTACAGAGGAGAGGAATATACCCCGGAGAGGACTGGCAATTAGATTTTACCCACATGGCACCATGTGGGGGATTTAAACACATATGGTCCTAATTGCTACCTTTGCAGGCTAGACTAAGGTCTTCCCTACCAGTTCAGAGAGAGGTACAGAAGTAGTCAAGGTGACCCATAAAGAAATGATCTCCTAGTTTGTATTACCCCAGTTCCTTCAGAGTGACAATGGACCTTCTTTTGCCTCTCAAATATTCAGTGGGTAGCAAAAGCTTTAGGAATAAAATAGTCTCTCCATTCTGCATAGAGATCTCAGTCCCCTGGAAAGGTCAAAAGAGCTAACCAGACCCTAAAGCAAACTCTGCCCAAACTTTGTGAAGAGCCCTGTGAGTGTTGCCTCTCATTATTGTCAATAGCCCTCATGAATATTAGAAACACCCCCTAAACTGGGCTAAATAGGAGTCCATTTGAAATGTTATATAAGAGTCCTTTTGTGTCTTCTGATATGGTAGGGTGCAGAGAGAATGAGATACTTTTTATAATGTCTTATTAGTCTGGGCCAAATATAACAGGCTATCCAACTGTGTGGGGAGAGAGCTCTGCCAGCTCCTGGTCCAGGGAGACCACCTAGTGCCCTCTCTAGAGTCCACGAGCTTATTAAAACCTGGAAATAAGGAACGCCTGCAGGCCAATTAAAACTAAAACGGAAGGGCCCCTTCTCACTGGGCTATCTATCTATAGACATAGACATAGACATAGACATAGACATAGACATAGACATAGACATAGACATAGACATAGACAGACATAGATCACCTTCCCTCCCTTTCCCCTGCTAGAGAAACAGATATACTACAAGATATATAAATGTATAAGAACTTACAAGAGTGGCTTGGAATGGCCACCCATAGACTCTCTGCATGCTGGAGGTTGAAGGATTCAGTCAAAGGCCTGGGGCTCACTGCAGTCCCATGCGAGTCTGTACAGGGAGGCCATTGGATCTGCCATGGAAGGCTGAAGGGTCTATGCTGGCAACCAGGAGACAATGTCCGAGGCGAAGGTGAAGCCTGGAGCTCTTCTGAAGAACAGAAGCGGACCGACCATCCTTCTCCACTTCCCCTTTATACCGTTCAGGTGACTAGCCACTCTACGATGGGTCTTTCATATCCTAGGATGTGGAATTGCTGAGCCAATTTAGTTGGGCTTCTCTTACTTAAGTTGACACAATCAAGCAACCATCACAGCTGCAATAAATGTGGCAGGGATCGATAGCTGGAATTACCTTTCTAGCTCCACCAGAACTGTCTGAAGAGAAAAAGACCACCCCAATGAAAAAAGCTACTCCTGCGAACCTCGGAAGACAAGAAACTCCTCTTCAATAAACAAGATTCCAGTTTCACTTCAAGTGCAGATAAGAAGACTCCCTATTGTCCCTGAAGCAAGGCCAGCAGATCGCTATAGCTGCTGGTTTCAAACAGGAGCCTAAGAGAATTCTTTCTGTGGTCTGTTGGCCATTTCAGAACTTTGGAAATGGAATGGTCAATTCATCAGAAAGAAATAGCAGGTGAGTATGGCGGACTTTGGGGGGCCTGCAGGGGAGAGACCCTGGCGCCTCGGGACCTACACCATACGGTTGACTCATGGTGCCAGGAGAACAAGGAGCTCCTCCCTCTCTGGGGGGTGGCTGTGAGCCTGCAGGCATGTGGGCTGAGAATCAGACATCTCATGTTGTTCTGTGCCCCGTCCCGTGTCATCCCCCCCACCATGTGCTTAGCAAGTGGGAGCCAGTGAACTACACATCTTGTGAAAATACTGGCTATGTTATTTAGTATGAACTCCCCATATGCAAAGATATGGACAACCATTTGGAAGAAGACAGGAGACAATATGACAGATAGTGAAGATCTCTGGTTGTCTAGCTTTGAAACTTATGCTTTCTTATGTCCTGTTCTGTTCTGGTTTGTTGTGTTTAATTTTACACCCTTTAAAATAAAATTAAAAAAAAAATAAGACTCACCAATGACCCCTAACTCACCACAGCTTAAATGGGCATAATACTGTGACTCTTGTTGTTAATTAGAACTGTAATGTGGATAATCTTGCCGGGGCTATGGCTCTCAGATTCCTGGTAGTCTATCTAATTTTCCTCTTTAACATACTTTCCCGCCAGAGGAATGCAGAAATCTGACCTTCTATTTCTTATATTCAGTATATTCTTATACTGATACAATACTTATACAATATATTCAGTATATTCTTATATTCTACATCCCCAATCTAATAGAATAGTTACGCTTCTAACAAATGCTCCAGGTTTTCTCTCATTGAACAGGCAGTTCAACAGTTTTTCATGGATCGGTATTCCTCAACCCAGCTGTGAGCCACACCACCCCAAGAAGGCTGGAGAGCACAGAATCTCCAGTAGGGAAGGTCTATGGCCCCTTTCAGGGGGAAGTAGCTCTATGGAGACAGAGACTCCTCAGCAACTCATTAAGAAAAATGGAGATTTAGGTCTCTCCCATAAAACGAGGTAGGAGATTAGGGCATAGGCATCTGACTGGGCAAGTGGGTATGACCTGTCTATCACGAAGATCCAGGATACATGCTCCCAGTCCTGTTCCTGGGACTAATCAGGGAATACTCTCTTCAGTTTTTCTGGAATGAAGTCAAGCAGGTTGAATGGCCTAAATACGAAAGAGAGCACAATTAACCTCATTGGCTCTGGAACTTCCTTTAGGAACTCACTCTACACCCTGCAGAGCATATTTCTTTTCCTACCTTTAATATGTGTAAAACCTTACTACTTTTTGAAAGTTTCTAGTCTGGTTCTTTGGTTAGGACAAAAGAACCTGGAAAGGCTCAGACACAGATAATAGCTCTGTTGTTTCTGGGCCTTTTGTAAGGCAGAAACCTCACAGTGAGAGGAAGCAAAGCTCCATGGCAGCTAGGAAGCCCAGAGAATAAGCAAGGGAGAAAGCCTATCCTGGCAGATTTCTTTCTCCTTGTTTTGTTCCATCAGAGGCCCCAGCCTAGGACAATGCTGTCTATATTCAAGAGGTCCCCCATCTCGGTTTGCTGTCCTCCATGCAAATCACCTCTGGAAGCATCCTTACAGACACTCCCAGAAGTGCACTTTGCTGATTTCCTAGGTGCCTCTCAATCCAACGGAGCCGACAATCAAGTCTAACCATCATGACTGGGAAGTGAAAGAAAGGAAGAGAAATGAGTTGAGGGCCCATAGTACCCTTTGGGGTACACTCCCAGCGATATAAAGACCTTCCACGGGATCCCATCTAAGAGCTCTACCACCTCTGAATAGCATCTCCTGGGGAGAAAGCCTTTTTTAAGTGGACCTTTGGGGAACATTTAAGATCTAAATGATAGCACTCTTAGAATATAATGACTATAAATCCTTGGAATAGGCCATGGGATAAGTGAATCAGCGCTACCAGTTTGGACTCCGTGTTCTCTGGAAGTGTGAGGAATAAATTTCTATTGTTTAAATCCATGGCAGTATGAGCAGACTAATATATTTAACATGACAAACTGAAACAATGTGTGCTCCAAATGACACTATAAATTATAAACACATCTGCATAATGGTATGAAAAACTTTGCAGATCACATAGCTGCTAGTGCCTCTGAAACACCCTACAATTGTCTTTTCATAAAGACAACCCTTTCTAAACATGGGCAAAGGATTTGAGTAGATACTTCTTCAAAGAAGAGTAAACAGATTGTCAGTAAGTATAAGAAAATAAGTTCACATAAAATATTACCTATTGGTATCTTGGGAAATGCAAATAAAATGATAATAAAACCACTAATTCATATTTAGTAGCATGCCTTATTTAAGAGAAGAGAAGAAAAAGAATAACAAGTGTTGGTGATGACTTAAGGAATTGGAATCCTCATGGTCTGCTCCTGGGAATGTAAAGTGGTGCAGCCATTGAGCTAGTTCCTCAGAAATCTGAAGTTGGAGCCGGCACATGACCCTGCAAGTCTCTTCCTAGCCACATACCTGTGAGAGTTAATCTTGATGATCAGTTTGACTGGGTTGAGCGAAGCTTAGGAGGTTAGTAAAGCACTTCTGGGTGTGTCTGCAGGGTATCTCTACAGATGATTGCAGCTAGGCTAGTGAACTGAGGCAGGGACTTGCCCTGACTGTAGCCTTGCATAACAGATAGGATGGAAAGCGGGAGAATGAGGAAGTTGGCTGGTGCATGCAAGCTCAACTCTCCATGCTCAGTACATCTTTTGCTGCTACGGTCTCCCTTGGCCATGACTGTAGCTTCTCCAGCTGTTCAACGTGGACTCACACGTGTGACTTTCCAGGCAGCTTCCTGGCCTGCAGACTGAGGCTGCATGGTTGGTCCCACTCATTCTGAGGCTTCCTGCTTCCCGGACTGAGCTGCTATTGGGTCCCATTGCTCTCTGGCATACAGATAGCCATTCAGGACTGGACCATCTGGTCTCCAATCGCTTAAACCAGTTCTTTAACCCACCATATGTATATGGTGCCATGTTCACAGATAAACATGTGTACAAATGTCCATGACAGCATAATTTATAGAATTCAAACCATGGAAACATTTCAAATGTTTAAAGAAATGGTAAACAAAAATCATGGATTCATACAGTGGAAAACTGTATGATACAACTGTAGGATACATTCACACTGCAGATAATGCTGATGCATAGTACATTGCGGGTCAACCCAGAAGACATTATTTTATATGAAAGAAACCCAACACAAAAGGCCACCTATTATTTGATTCCATTTATGTGAAATGTCCAGAAGAGGAAAATCCATAGACACCAAAAAGTACAGTAGTTTCCACAGGAAACTGGGACCCATACCTCTTCCTCTTCCTCCTCCTCCTCCTC
>PVJX010034102.1:0-19278 GCA_004027295.1 Dolichotis patagonum
TGGAAAGTTGTTAGACTAGAGGTTGCAGCAGCTTCTAAGCAGAAGCTCTAGAAGAGAATTTCTTTAATCTTCACCGCACTTCCTTCCAATTCTCTGTAAGCAGGTTGGTGAGGACACTTCGGGCTGTCCAGGAATAAGGGTTGCTCAGCTTTCTGTCAGGAGGAGCAGCCCAGCTGGCCCTTGGTGCACTGTACACAATGAAAGGTTTTCATCTCTTCTTCAGCACTAGGAGAGGTAAATGATTTGAGAAGACATGGTCCTCCCTGTCACAGGCGTCACTGTAGCAGAGCTCTTTCATGACACAGTAGAGAACAGTTTCTGGCAACTTTGATGGGTAACTTCCCAGGAAACCTTGAAAGGGCAGAAAGAAGTGATTCCTTCAGCGGCACCAATGATGCCAGCATCATGTCACTTCCATAAATAGTTCAAAAAATATATCAGGTAAGTACTTCACCGTAGAAAAAACAGATATAGTGAATTTCATTGGTTAGCTATGTTCTCTGAGTGAGGGACTGGTTAAGCCAAACTATAATGAGAAACTCCACCCGTGAGCTCTGATAGCACAGAAGTTCTGAACTCCTGGAATCAGTGTGAAATGATGCCTAAGCTAAGCTGTAGCTCAAAGTAGCAATACCTTAGGCACTTTTCTTATTGCTGGGACACAGTGCTCACCAACCCCAACGTAAAGGAGGAGAAGTTTATTTTGGTCCATAGTCAACTGGCTCCAAGGCAGGATGGCATGGCAGAGCAACCTTGGTGAAGGGCAGTAGCTTGCCTCATGGTGGCAGACAGGAAGCAGAGAGCACAAAGGAAGGAGTGGGGTGGAAGACATGCTCTTCCAGGCAATGTCCCCAGTGACCCACCTCTTCCACGCAACTGACAGCACATTTAACTATGAACGCTTCAGAGAACAAACCCACCGATGAGTACAGTGCCCACACGATCCAGTAGCCTCACAGAAGCCACCCAAGCAGCCACAGAAGCTGATCACATGAGACTTTGGAGGTCATCTAGGTATCAACCATAACAACCATAAGTGTTGAGTAGATCAACACTTAAGGCCATTCTATCTGCAAAGCAGAGTTTTAAAGTTATATGTTTAGTGTAATACTGTCGCAAAGGAATTTTACTGAAAAGCTCCAGATAAAAGACAAAACCAGAGCTGCCATGGTTGACTTGAAGGGGGAAGAGCTACCGCTGCACCTGTGGCTTTGTCTTGTCCCCACGTTCTTAGGGACAGAGGAGAAAGGAGCAATGATTAGAATACACTGCATTCAGCTAGACCAAAGGAACCACAGAGATCAGGCCACCAAGGGATACAGAATGTGACACAGAGATAGCTTAATCCCTGGCAGACCCAGGAGGCCAAGGCACTGGAAGAGAGGGAGCAGTTATGGTGGCCTTTCATGTTTTCATCTGTCTTTCCCGTATTTATACCTGGCAGCAATCACAGCCCCCTGTGGGAGGAAAAAACAGTGTGGTGGCAGAAAAATAAGTGTCAGGCCCCATGACGTCTTGGCATTTTTAATCACCGGTTTGAGGCCGTGCTTTTAAACTTTAAGTGTCTATGGACTTACTTTTTTTTTTAATTTTAAAGAGAATGAAACCAAGGAAAATAAAACAATAAAACCAATCTAAATATACCAGTGTAAGTGATACAGAACTTCAAAACCTTACAAAATCAACAGTAGTTGCCGTAATGCTTTTTATTGTCATCAAAATGGCTGCAGATACTTTCGGACATAGAAAAAATTGAACAGAACAGACTAGAATAGAAACAATGAAAACAAAACAATGAACGCAATAAAGGACTTCAAAGTAAACTAATAATAAATCCAAAATGGCTAACAAAATGTGTGTTGCTATCTTTTAAATAGCTGTTCGTGCCATCAGATTTAATATAACAAATAAAAGAGAATAAAACCCAACTCCACAAAACAATGAAAATGATATGGTTTCCAGGCAGGAATCTCCTCCTGGTGAGTCCTGGTTCCCTCCCTCCGCAGTCCTCCCATGGTGCTGATTTCCAGATGGGCCAGACCCAAGCCTCTTTCTGTGAGTCAGCGCCATTCTCGGACTGAGGAGGGAGAGGACCAGGCCTCACCAGGACGTGAGCCCTGCCTGGAAACCAGCACCATGTACGGGCCACTGCGGGAGTACGGACCTTCTTTTATGAAAAAGGGAATAGAAAACTTACAGATTTGCCCAAGTTTTCATCCAGGGTAGGGAACATTCGCCCTCCTGAGCAGGTTTAAAGAGATGAGTCAAAAGGTAACTTTCGTTTGTATTTATGCACATATATCTTGTTTACCGAACTGCTGTTTTCAGATGAAATGTACACCTTGTGACTTCTTTCTCTAGATTCTAAACCACCCTTCGTAATCTACCCTTCTTGGTCTTCAAAGACCAAGACTTTCCACACAACAGCTCTTGAAATGTTTGAGGGAAGCTTGTCTGCTTCCCCTGAACTGCTTCCCTCCACGCTGCCTTCTCAGGGGCCCGGGCCCCCATTCCTCTGGCCTGGCTTCCCTCCTCTCAGGCGCTGCTGTTTGTCTTCCACTTCATTCAGAAGAAGCCCATGTCTGGGTCCTGGGCTCCGTGTGGAGAGATATCATTCTCTGGAAAATTAACCTGCGTGAAATGATTGAGCACCAAACTTGCGAGGTCTTTTGCTTTCTCTTCCTCCATCATCAAGCTCAGATGCAGAGGATATTTTGCAAAAAGGTCTGCTAAGACCTTGGCACCAGTGACCGTCTGCAGCTTGGAGTTGGGTCCTCCACCAGAATGTTCAACCAATGTCCTGCTCCGCACATTCTACGGGCATTCCCTACTGTTAACCATCCTCTGAACCTTTCAAACTTCTTCCCTCAGAGAGGATTTCATTTTTCCTCTTTACTTAGTTTGCATTGCATTTGGCATACATCTGTCCTAACAATCAATTCCTGACATCTTGGCCTGTTCTCTAGAAACCCCTGTTAAAACACTTCAACAGGAACTACCCCCTTGGAAATGGTATCAGGTGGCATCTGCCATTGTAGACAGCACCATTGCTGTTTCCCAAGTGATCTTTCTGGGAAATAGCTGGCTCCTACCTGCACAATCTGACAGATAAACAGCATTATCAAAACATAAGCTGGATGCTTCTTTCTTGGAATAAAGGAAAAGAAGACACCAATAAGTAAACAGGGAATTACAATCTTGTCATTACTTTTGCTTTCTTGTAGTTAATCAAGTCCTTTTCTAAAGAGAGTTTGCCATTGACATTTGAATGCAAGTTACTAGACCAGTCAAGCCAACCATTAATTCATAAATATATCATCATAAATGTAACTCAAGCCTTAAAGAGAGGGAACCCACTGCCCATTCCATTGATTTTTAGTACATGTGGCACATGCAACTGATGCATGAAGAGTAATTTATGTGTAGTGTATCAAAAGGCAGGTTGTCAGCGTCAAAGCCATTATCCCTTGATTACAGAAACAAGAAAACTCAAGAAATAAAACCATAAAAACATTTTCTAACTATGTTGAGGTCAGATCTAATAGCCCTTTGCTGAAACTAAAATCTCAGCGCAGTAACATCAAACGTTAATGATGTCATGAAGACAATAATGACTTGATTTCAAATACCTATTGAACAACAACACCTTCTTTAGAATGAATGATACTGACCATTTTTCTTCCTTACCAGACTGTAATCTTGACAAGGCCATGACTACATCACGATTGTCCAGCATTGTGGTTTATCACCATAGTGTCCCTGTTATAGATTAAAAACTGATGATCAACTTAATGCCTGCTGGATTACATCACTGTGGTGCTGAGCGTAGATGTTCCCTTGAGGAAAGTTGCCAGCACAAATAGAGATGTGGAGAAGGAGAAGGAGGCATTGAGGCATTGTGTGTTTCACTAAGTATTGCTGGTTCTCCTGAAGAAGCTCTGGTCCTCACATCAAGCATTGCTTCCTGGCTCTGGAGGAGAAGACGTGTGCCACTTAATCTCCAGGATAAACTCATCACGCTGGCTTCCTGGCATGTACTCTACTGGGCTTATTATCGGAGGAGCTTGGGGTTTCCATGTCACTGAGGATGGCTGTGGTACTTTTCTGGACAGCCCTAGTCTTTGTTGTGAGCGTGACTTCTCAGCTCCAGTGTACTTCTCAGCTCCAGTGACTTCTCAGCTCCAGTGTAGAACCCTCAACCTACAAGCACAGCTCCTTCACCCTGCTGGCATAGACTTTCTAGCTTCCATCACTGACCTTTGGGCCTTCCAAGCATGGATCCATAAAAGAGACTGGCGTGAGTCTTTTTTGTGGGCTCTAGACCTCCCATGAGTTGGACTCATGGGAGGCACTGTCATGAGCTCTGGGTCTTCATCTAATGTGGGACATTGCTGTGTGATTCAGGCCCTTGGTTGAATATTCTATGTCTTTGTTGTTGTGGACAGATTTCCTGCACTTTCTTGTGTTAACTCTGGGTGACCATCATAAAACAGTACTATAAATTCCATGTCCTGATTCTAATTGTTCTCTGCACAACCCCTGACTACAACAGTCCCTAACTGCCACTTGTAATTGCCTGCATATAAATTGTGGCCATTTATCGAACAGGTAGATGATATTAATTAACAAGTTGGTTCTTTGCTGGGGCTCTATCAAAATAAGGATGAGTGAGACCTAGCCTCTTCCTCAAGGAGAAAGGCAGCCCAGGAAGAAAGACAGACTTGTAAACAGACTGTTGTGACATAAAGTGTTCAATATGCTGGAAAACGGATCCTATTAACTGCCCTGGGGAATCAGAAAATCTCAAGGAAGGATTTCATTTTTGGCCTAACTCTTGTAAAGTGAGACACCAAATAAATGATGGAGTAAAGGTCTTTAATATATAAAGAGGAAAAATTGTTTTTCTTAAAGCTTAAAGGTCAAAACTATCAAAATGGACCTTTTTTTTTTTACTTTTGTTTCACTATTTGTAATTATATAGATTATTCTGCATTAATCTGTTATTTTCTCCCCACACATTTTTGGCTTCCAAGACAGAGCCACTGGCAGATCATTTTAGCCAGATGTTTGTGTGATGATCACTTCTTCCCCAGTCTGGAAAGTAAGATTTGAAGTGCTGGGCTTGACATTTATGTGTCTCTGCTTGTTTTCTTTTCACAACATTATTTTCCAACTTATGAAATCTAAATGCCATTTCTCAACCAGATATCATCTATTTTGCATGAAATAAGTAACTACTCAAGGTAATAACATCAAGGTCCTTTAAAACAAATCATCAAAACATTATTTATACTAAACAAGAAGAAAAAAAGAAATTTAAAGGTTCACATGGTAGAACTGGTTGTATTAGACCTTGGAAATGTTGATCTTTATTTCTATCTGTGTTTTCAAGAACTGGAAGTTTCTTTTGGAGATAAACAAAATGTCACAGTATTTAAATGTGTTAACGAACAGCATAATCCTCCTTGGGGGGGGATCCAGGGTGTTTTGTGCTAATAATTGTTCTGTTAGTTGAGATATTAACATAGTTATTTAATATTTTGGTCAAAGGAATTTTTAAAAGGACCCAAGTAGGGTGGTGTGACATGACTATACATTTTTCAAAAATAATAAAAGTATGCATTTAAAAGATTGATTTTATGATAGGCCCACTTGAAATATTTTTAATTTTTTTTAAAGGAAAAAAACAGAAGATAGACTTTTAATATTATCATTTGGAAAAAAGTAAACTTTAGGTCTTTTCCTCTAAACCCATCTGGATCCTTCCCAAAATGCAAACACCTGATATATCTTCAGCAGAAAAATTAAAACTGATCACCCACACAGCCAGTTCCAGCATGAAGACCAGAAAACTTAGGGATTTGACAAAACGGAAAGGGATCCAAGACAGGAAATTGACTTGGTCAGACGTGTGGAAAATCAAGGTAAACCCAAGGCCATTAACGAAGGCCCTATACAGCGTCTGCCTCTGCATCCCGCCCTCTGCCGCTTTCAGCAGCTGCCAGGATTTATTTCAGGGAGCGGTGCCAGCGCCTTCCCAGGGAAACGCGGTTCCAGCACGTTTCACCCAAGGATGCTACAAAGGAGCACAGGTGGCGCGTGGAAAGTGCTTCCTTGGTACAGAGAGGGAGCAGATGCCAGGGCCCTTGATCTAGGCCCGAGGAAACCCTACTCCACTAACAGAAACCTCAGCTCCAAATCTGAGCCAGAGAAAGCCAGTTAAGAAGACTTGATCCCGGCAACACAACACGCTGTGTCTTTTCTGCCTCCTCCAACTGAAACACGTTGACAGGCAAACGTATTAAGATAATCACTAGAATGACTTAAGACAATGGGACTGAAAAGTGTTTCAAAGGGTATAGAAGTAGATCAACATCATGAGGTAGAGAACAGGATTAGATCAAAACTGCACAAAGATCAGCTGGGGAGGAGGAGACAAATGCATAACCACAAACTGTCCCGCGATAACTATGCTTGCTAACTCAACAGTCTGTGCTGGTGTAGGATGGATTCTTCCAGAAAGTGTTATGCTTTTATGTGGAAAGGAAGAAATTTCTAAGAAGAAAATATAACTGTTGTATAGTTGAATCCTAGCCTTGCTATTTATGAACCATGTGACGTTGGATACATTCATTTATTTGCCCTTCTGGTTTCTCCATCTTTAAAATGGGATAGGCTATTAGAATTTATCTCATATAATTTCTTCATCTTTAAAATGGGATAGGCTATTAGAATTTATCTCATATAATTTCTTCATCTTTAAAATGGGATAGGCTATTAGAATTTATCTCATATAATTTCTTCAGTAAGTGAGATAAATCTATGTAAGACCGGTGGAACAGTAGCTGGCTTGTAATTGTATATTAATTGTTACATTGTATAGCTGTCATAGTTGTCCTATTGTAAGCACTCCTCCAGATTAGAGTTGGTTTTAGTAACTAGTATCAGGCATAATCTGAAATAACTGGAATCTGACAATGGTCTGGGCATCACATTGTCTATATAATTATTCACATTACCTTGATGAGTTATTTGCTAACACTCAAATGATTCTTCCTAGATTTCTAATCATATATTTCCTGAGCCCTAACCCCATAAAGTCCTAGTTCCCAAGTCCATAATTATTGAAGTCACAATGAAGTGACTTAAACCCTGGGTTGACAGTCAGGTAACTTAGCATCTGACCTGTCAAAGTCATTTCCCCTCTTGGATTTTCCATTCTGTGATGAGAAAATGAGACTAGGTGACATCTGTGCTTTTTTCGAGTTGCAAAATTTTTTATTCTATTACATTTTAGGTGATTTCTTATGCTTTTCATCTGGATGGCTTCTGAGGTAAAGCACAAGAAAATTATTTTATTTAATATGCAACTCCAATTGTCTTTTGGGCATCTGTGCCCAAGTACTTCCTGCTGGCTCCTCCATCTCTACGTGTGAATCCAAACTGTCACTTGCATGTCAGTAGTAAATGGTCACACTGTTCTCCTGGTGCCCAGCTCCAAGCCTCAGATGCCATGGCATTCTCAGTGCATGGCCTGTCTACATGCTCTCCTCGTGCCTCGCTGCCATCTCCCACCAGCCACAGATATCTGGGCTCTTCTCACCTCTCCTTTGACTGGAGCTTCTGCACTTGTGCCATGCACTGGGACTCCTGGTGGATCTGTGCATTCTGATTTGCAGGTCTGAGCCAGTTAGAGTTCCATATATGTTTCTAACCAAGCCATGCCCCAGTGGCTGGGTCCCCATCCCATTTAGGAAAGCAAGGCACATGGCCTTCTAATGAGAGTCCCAGTATCTCCGATTTCCAATTTCCTAAGCTTTGATTGTCTTCTTTCTGGTTAAAATATCCCAGTGTACATAATTCAATAATAAATAAAACATCATTATAGTGGCACTGCAACGTATTTTCTTGTTAATTCCCTCAGTCTCTCACCTCAGTTAACCTAATTTACCTAACAAACCTACTAATTGCTTTTGGGATGCATTTTCCATTTTCTGCCTTCATGTGTGCTTAGGCTCTAATCTTTGCTTGAAATGCCATTTTTCTCCTTGTATTCCTGTTGCTTAAAGTCTTCTAAGTCCTTAAAAGACATGACTGAAATACCACTCAGCACACAAAACATTTCTGCTTCCTGGTTTAAATACCCCTGGTGCTTTATTTACTTTATGATGATTCACATTCTGCTTTGTATTTCATATTGATGCGTTTGCCACCTCTGCCGTCAGAAAGAGGCTCCTTGGGGGGATGCTTCAAAGCAGGGAAGAAGCGTTTAGAACAAGTGAGCAGAAGCGCTCTCTTCCTAGTTACTCAAACTAGCACAAGCTGGAAACACAAAGTTGGTTCAGAAAGGTTTAGATGGTTTCATAGAGTATTGAGCTGTCGGCCATTGCTGAGGTCACCTTGGACTTTGGGGGTTGATCCCCACTTTTTATTCACTTTCCTGTGCTTCCTGATTCCTGGCTACATAACCACGTGCTGTGGTAGGACTCGAAGGTTCAGGCCAGCATCCTGAAGGTCCTCACTGCCTATTGGATGATGGTGAAGGCTCCCACTGCAAGTTGCTTGGGCTCTTGTGTGAGGCACAGTCCTGGGTCAAGGATCCCTGGGTCTGGTCTGTTGCATAATTGTGTTGTGGGAGCTTATGGCTCTAAAGATAGGCTCATTATTAAGCAAGCACCGTGAGGATTTGTCTAACAATGTGCTTTTGAAGTCTTTCTGAGCCCCTGCATCTGAGGCTTCCTTTCCAATGTTTACAGCCCACGTGTGCTCTTTCATTAGTCACTCTAGTGTCTGTGTCTGAGGCTGACACACTTAGCCTTACAGGGCTTCAGAGGAACACAGGGACTTAAGCCCTCATTCACTCACAAGTGACTCTCAAGAATTAAGGCTCTGGGAGGTATCTGTCGCCTGTGTGGGGAGAAAGCTCCACAGCCGGTAGGATGGGAGGGTACTGCTGTGGGTCCTTAAAGCTTATTAGTGATTGTTACTTCTGCCTCTCCTGAGAAATTGCCGAGATACATGACTCCAAGACACTCTTTTACAGCTTAAGAATCAAAAGAATCTTAGAACTTGGAGGTAGTTTAGAGATTTCCTGACTCATGCCCTCATGCTTCCCTTAATAATGAAACAGACCCAGAATCACAGAGAACAAAATCTTCTGAGTCTACGTCTAAGTGATAAATGAGGGGGAAAGACTGTATCTACATATCTATGTTTAAATACACATCTCTCTGTGCATTATCTATGTGCGTCCATTTGTTGTCTCTCTTCTATATGTCAGATACAGTGTGTTTGTGACTCTAAGTGCCTTGTAACATTCACTTTTCATGCTATTACACCAGTTGCAAGACAATGTCCCCAGGTTTGTAGATGAACAATCTGAGACCCAGCGTGGTGAAGTAACTAGTCTGGGACTGTGAAGCAAACCTCTGTGTCTTTTCTCAAAGGAGGACAACAGCTGCTGGTTTCATAAAGGGGAGAATGGGAGACCGTCCTTATGCTCACAGGATGAAGGCCTCTTTATCCTACGCTGTGGGTTACCCAGTCTCTACTCCTGTCCTACCACCTCATTAGTCACTGTGTGCTGCATGCCAGGAAGCTTCCTTGGCCCTCCTGCCTCCAAGTTCACCCCCTCTGAGATCGGATCCATTCGGGAGTGTCCACTGTCCCGTCAAATATACAAGATACCTCACGTGCCGTGTTTCGAGGCTCACACTTCCTACTCAGGCGTAGTCACCTGTCCAGCTTCCCGTGGTGTGGTGGACCAACAGTGCCTGACTCCACATTCAAAACTCTCCCTTTCCACCTCTCTTTTGGAATTCTTTCTTTTTGGTATCTTTGTTTGTTTTCATCGACGTCCTATCCCGGCCTACTGTATCTTTCCACAAACCCACTCAGGTCCTCTGTGAGCGCTCCGTGAGCCCTTTCCCCACCACAAACATTTATTTATGAAAGAAGCATTTAATGAGCACTTCCATTACAATGCAGATCAAGACAGACACAGTCTATGCCCTCGTGGAGCTGACAGTCTAATGGGACAATAAAGAAGCAACCGTGCACTTGCGGGGTCTGCGCTAAGGCAGGAGCGATGCATTGAGATGAAATATACTTTTTAATCTTCCACATTGCCTTATGTCCAGAAGGAGTTTAGTGCTAATCAAGGTGGATTTTTCTTTTGAAGTCTGAGGAAAGATTTAGTGGCAAGATCTATTAGCATAATGGCCAGGGATATAGCTCAGCAACACAGAGCCTGCCTGGCAAGCGTGAGGTTGTGAGTTCTGTCTTTGATTAAAAAAAAAAAGATTAGCATGCATTTGTGCTTGGATCTCAAGGGCATTGCCTGTACTCTGCCATTACTCTGCCAGTACTCTGACATTTTTACTTTGACCAGGATGCCTTGTAGGCGCGTGTCTGATAGACAAGCGGTCAACCCCAGGTGGGAAACAGTCTTGACGCAGTTGTGTATGATGTAAGCAGAGCCTAGACCAAGCAACTGCTTTAGGGGTTGCCTGGGTAGTACTGGCAGGAGTTGCAATTCCCTGGAGCTTGAATGAAATACACACAGCACTCTTATGTGAATTCAGCTAAAACCTGGCTAGAACAAATGACAGCTAAATCATTTGTGCTAAAATAATAGCAAATCTTCCCTTGGAAGGTTGTGTCAGTAGAGTTCTTCCTTCCAATATCACTTGTAAAACTAGTAAGTGTGTTCCATGGTTAGGGTATACATCACAGCAGGAAGGGAAACACTGTAGATCAGCTCTTAATTCTGACAGTGTGTGTGTGTGTGTGTGGTGCTAGGATTGAACTCAGAGCCTCACACATGCTAGGCAAGCACTGTACCACTGAGCTACCCCAAGCCCATGTGTTATTAATTGGGTAATTTTAGTATTTAGCTTTTTATTGAGAGATGGAAAGAGATTTTTTTAATATTGTTTCCGAGATAGCAACAGATGAGTTACTTGTGTACTCTGCTGTATGCTGGTCACACATAACATGCACGTCCTGACACATTTGTTCCTCTTGCATATATGCAGGCACACACATGCCAGGAATAGGGCTCTGAAATAATCAAAGCCCTTCAAGGGTGCTCACTATGTGTGGTTTATTTTTTGTTTTTAAGATCAGTGAAAGACTATCCATGAGTAACTATATCATAATGGCTCACACTTGGTAAAATCAGTGCACAAGAAACTTTTATACCCAAGACTGACAATATGCAAAAGCAATACCAACCAAAAAATTGTAAGAAAAACATCAAAATTGTATTAAAAAGAAATTTCTAATAGGAACAAAATTCAAATCTTTTTTTAAAAAGTTAAACATTAATGAAATAATTTTAAAATAATAAATTAGGAAAAATATTTAGTATTTTATGTATTTCTTTAGATTTTTGTTTCTTTATATTAACTTCTACATGTTGCGAGAGCTGGGAAACATATTTTTTACTCAGATACTGTCTTCTTCCTCTCACAAAAATGCTAAAATTAGCATTCTAAAAATACTCTGATGTTCCAGAGGGCCATAGGAAAAAGAATATAATGGTATAATTCTAAAAATTTCTTACTTTGCCCTTTGATTTGATTAGTTCAAAATTTTCTTTGACATCCCCCCAACTTGCAGGAAAACACAGTGATATTTCAAGATTCATGTTATAGGTGGCAAAGGATTTGCCACCACTGTATACGGTGAGTTGTATACAGTGTATATGGTGAGTTGAAACCATACTGTATATGGTTACTTAAACAGTATGGCATAAAGGGACATCTGTCCACTTCTTTTTTCTGTCTTTTATGGTCACTCAAAGCAATTGAGGACTCATGGAAAGAAAAAGAATATTGTTTCTAATATGGGTGTTTCCTCCACTGATTTCATTTAAGACTGGTAAAGCTATCTTGTTCTGCCACAGGAAAACAAGAGCCCCACATGTGAGACTCAAAGTGGTCATCTTGAGGACAAAACTCAGTATTTCATTAGCAGCTGGTTGCTTAGCAACTCCATTTGCGGACTCAGAATAAAGGAAGTCTTTCCACTGCACTATACAAACTTGTGTGGAGCAGGGTTAGCAGAGAAAACCCGCCCCCAGACATAGAAGTGCATATCTAAGGCCTCAGCATTGCAGGCTACAATCATCCAGTTATGCAACATTAAATTTCAATGTTATTCAGGTTTTGACATTGCTTAGAGAACAAGTAAAGGTCAGGAATCTGTAGAAATGCCATCCAATTCTCTAGCTTCACAATACTGAATACTGACTTAATGCCAGAATTTAAAATTAAAAAAGAAGGTAATAGTAAGGCAGGAAAGCTGAAATCTCAGTAAAATTCCTGTGGGTTACTCAGAAAGAATCTGTCCTTAGTGACCCAAGAATTCAAGCTGCATAAATCTTGGGAGATCTGGAAGGAAGCTGAGGAGATGGAAGGCGTGTCACCTGCATACTTTTTATTTACTCCGGCTTGGATGGGAGGAGGAGGCTGTCGGTACTGGGAAGCCTTTTTATAGTTTCTCAGGGAGCCTCCTCAGCTACCCCCTAGAAAAAGAAGAGGGTAAGTAAAGTCAAAGCCTCCTCAGTCAAGAGACCACCACCAGTACCAGCTACGATGCATGCAGCGTGTCTACAGGCCAGGCCCTCAGATGTGGGTTATCATTCACATGGCTCTTAGGCCATTGCCCTAATATTGCTGGGAAGAAGAACTAAGATTTAGTTTTCAGCTAAGAAGACCTCAGAGTAATTAAACACCTGACCATGGTCTCAGGTGCAGGATGACATTGTGACCAACTTCTTGTGGTCTGGTTCTAAAGCTCCTGCTGACAGCCACCGTGCAGTATCACTGAGCTCTGCCTCCAGGCTGCACACTTAGGCCATGCCATTCCATAGCACAAACGAAGCTGCTGGGCGAAGACTTCATTTTCACTCTTGCTCCTTCTCTCTTATTTCCATTTCTTTCCAAAACCTTGTACTTTAATTTTCTTAGGCAAGGAAAAATGAGATCAAGGAAGAGCTCACATTGGAATGCAGGAAGTGAGAAAGTGTGAAAGAGAATCCATCTTCATGTGGAGAGGGAAAAGAATACACTAGTTCTTCACAACAGCAAAGGTTTGGCTGATGTGAGAGCTCTGCAAAGAAGAGGCAGATGTTTTTATAATTTCTTAATTGTAAGTCACATTGGGACATCACTGTTTATTGGTTTGGGCTAAATACATTTGTGTGATTTTATTATAGAATGTTCCACTTCCTGCTGTTTACCAGAGGACTAAAAAATGTCTTTACTTGTTTAATGATTGGCTTCTGATTTACTGAGTTTCTCTTTCAGTAGAGTCATGAATTACATTGAGAAGGCTCCTCATTTCCCATGACATTGCCTTCTTTGAAACCCACTAGAAACTTCTTTATACATCCTTAGGATTTTCTGTTCTCTCTAAAGTGTGAAAGAGAACCCATCTTCATGTGGAGAGGACAAAGAATACACTAGATCTTCACAAAAGCAAAGCTTTGGCTGACATGAGAGCCTTGCAAAGAGGTGGCAGATGTTTTTAAGGCACTAAAGCTTTTCTCAGTATCTTTTCTCACAGATTCTTATGCAGCAGGGCACATTTATTTCAGTAAAAGAATGTGGAGACTCCCAGGTGATTCTAGCAATGAATTGAGTCCAGGTTCCACATTAACTTCTGTGTAGAATGCAAATGTTGTTCTATTTGATAAGCTTTTCCCACCCTCTTAACGCACTGGGCTCCTTAACAGTAGTACTCCAGAGAGAAAAAATGTACCACGTTTTTGAACCATTGGTAGATGGACATTTTATCCGTATTCACAATTTTCCCACTTGCTTAAATTATTCCAATTCATCCAGCAGATGCATCAGGAAAAAAAGTCAAGGAGTTAAATTTAAAGAAAAGAAAGCTAGTGGTTTCAAATAATAAAATCTAATCGATTGCTTTTAAATGTCTGGTTTAACAGTTCCCATTATCCAACTCGCACAGAAACTATAATAGAAGATAGGGCCAGATTGTACTGCTTCGATGATCTTTCATTCCAAGCCATTGAAAAGTTGTAAATAGGACAGGGAATGCTTCAGTTCAGCCTGGTAAGTTTAAGTAGGACCATGATTATGATATCAACCTGATGCCCAAGCCTTGGATAAGAAGGTACTCAAATATTCATCTAGGGAAGAACTCATGTTTGATTTTGTGGGATTGGCTTGGTTTCTCAAAGATGATAGATTTACTAAGGACCAGAAGTAACAAGATTCTAAAAGTTTTCAATATCCACTTAACCCCAACACTGAAATCATATTATATGAAAGAAGTAATTCAGTATCAAGATCTCACATGTAATTTCCTTTGTTAGACCTAGACAATGAAATTTAGATTGGAAGACAGAGAGCGGTTGATTTCAATGGAGCATGCTCTATTGTATTGATATTTTTCATTATGAAACAGTTTATTGAATTTTGTTCTTGTAATCCTATAGGTATATTTTAAAAACATAATAATGTGCAGATATCTAAGAATATTATTTGCAAGAAAATGGGAAAAACGTTAAGATATCATTTCGTCCACTATGGTCTGCAATAATGATTTTGGTTCAATTTGTCCACATGTCTTGTGCCAAGAAAGGCTGATTTATAAAGCATATTCTGCAACCCAGAACCAGATAATACTGGAGATAATTACTATGCCTGGTTAGAGTTTAGGAGCAATTTCCTGAACCACCACTTGTAAAAGTGAAAGAACATACACTGGAATGAGTGCTGGTCGGCTAGATACTAAAAAAAAAAATAAGGAATTATTACCTAGAGTCCACTTTCCAATATCAGGTTAAATAACACAGTATCTCTGAAGATGCTATAGAAACTTCCCTTGTGTGATTTTACTACTGTACAGATGGATATACAGACTCTTTTTAAGCTTTTTAGGCATATAGAAAAATTAAATCAAATAATATCTCAATTCACATAATTTATTGACAATGTAACTTCTTTATTATTTAGAAATGGGAACCATTAAGATATAAAGCAGAATTTGATTTTCTTTTGGAAACCATAAGAAAAAATCATTGCTTTTAATAACAAATATGAGATCTGTACCACTAAAAGGACAATTGTTCATTAAATTTTACAGGAGATTTAATTTTGAAGTTTTAATGTATAATTCAATCTAAGAAAGATGCTGTTTTATCTTAAACCAGATATGAATAACTTTAATCTTATTTTACAAAATTACTGTAAATTAATGTTGTTTTTTAAGGTTCTCTAAATTAATTCCTTATTTTAATGATATTTTATTCTAATGAATGTTGGCGAAGCCAAGTGGGGGAATGAGAGATCTTGGTAAATTAAAACAAACCTATTAACTAATTTAGGCCATTGTTTGGTTTAAAAAAATTCATTCTTTACTCCTTTAGCTTTGATGATTTATTTGTCTACATTTTCAGTTTCAGTTTAGCAACGCATAAAGAAAAAATGGAAAAATTATAAATAAATCTCCATGTTAAAACAAAACATTGCAATTTGATATTCAGCATGATATTTAGCATGAAGAAGATCCCGTTATAGCACGGTGACTTTTAAGAACAAAAGTTTCCCTCTTTTTCTGACTTAAAGAAATAAAACAACAGACAGTTATTTCTTATCTAAATCTTTATTAGAAGAAAAAGCAAATGTATCTAAAACAATGAGTAACAACAAATTTCATCAAGTATGAAACATCTGGGTTATCGAACGTATTTAGACAACATGTTCCTAATATTTCTGCATAGCAGAAGCACACCGATTATAGAGCTCATACTGTCGTGCGCTCGTGAGTTTACTTTTGGCCTAAGAGTATCTAAAGTCACATTTAAACAAATGTGATGATAGATAAACTGATGTTACTTAATGTTGACTCATTCTCAACTCTTTTACCAGCTATCGTTATGGTGGACACATCCTTCAGATAAATGCTTTTATGGACTCTGTACCACTGAGCAGCAAACTGAATTCATTTTCTTTCAAGTTAGTAGTACTAGTAAAGTTATTTAAAACTGAATGAGAAAGTGTTCCTGTTTATACTGGTGCAATAAAAAAATCAACATGTTATAAATGAGCTGTTTTGTATCCAAAGTTAGAAAATGCTAGACATACTGAGGAAAACAATCACACATAATGGAGCCATTTAGTACATGACATCTGTGAGCACCCTGCCAGGGGTAAAGTTTCCCTCTGTGATTCCTAGAAGTTTCTCTTTCCTAGTATGTGCACAACACAGAAAGATGCAGTTATATACCTATTGTATAAAGACTACACTTTCAAATTTCTTTTAAGAAAAACAAAACAAACCCAACAAGCGTCCTGCCTTTCAAGATTTTGTTTCCTTGCGTGTAGCACACATTCACGAATGCCCACTGGGTGCAGAGGAAATTTCTCTGTGCCCCACAAGGTGTTCTCGACGCTGAGAAAATGGAACTTGGTGAAATGACCAGTGGTTTCCAATCAGCGAGCAAGAGGAAAATAAATGCAAGACTTGTCTTAACCACGAAGCAGTGCAGGTTTTAATTTTTCTTAAACAGTGTTTGTAAACTTGCCCACAAAAGTTGGGTAATATTAAACAGCCAGTAAGGCACTTTGTCAAAGGTTGAAGTACGAAAGGCCGGATGGTTGAGAATTTGCCTAATAGGACCCACTATCCGCACCAAAAGACAGCAAGGACGGGGTGGGGTGGACCTATAACTGGTTTACTGTCCAACAAGGGTGGGGAAAGTTTTAAAAATGTTTGTTTCACTTTGTTCACCAATTTTCCCTGCAGAAGTCATTTAACTATAATCTTAAAAATATATTAAGAGCTATCAATTTAAGTAACATATCCTTTTTTGATCTAATATTTTAAACGAATATTAACATACTCGGTAATATTTTCAAAAGATCCAAGCCACTGTATTTAAAAATGAATTACAAAACGAAAGATCTTTGTATAAAAATGTTTCGTGTTATTAACAATTCCATTGCAACTTTCGATGGCTTCACATTTTACAGCGTAAGCTTTGGTATAAAACATGCAAACGCAAGCCAACAAGGTCGTGAGGCCAGCGTCCCTAAACGCCACAAGCGTTGCACGGACAGCCAAGCAGGAAAAGGTAACACACCGCCGCCAGATGACATTGGCTTTTCTACCGGTCCTTAGTTTAGTAATTTCGGTCCAACAAAATCTTCAGCAGAGACGGGCTCACGAAAAGGGGTCTTGCCTCAGAACCTTCGTTTCTCTCTAAATCTTCCACTAGGAGGAAGAACGGCACACAGTAATTAACAAAGTACAACCGTAAGAGAAGTAACAGCGCCATCTGCTGCACGCGCGCTTTACAGCAATTCGAGACACCGCGTTTTCAAAACAGCACAGTTTGGCATCGACATTATTGTAAACATAGATATGAGACAACAATCAGCCCTTGTTATTATTATGTCAATAAAATACGGTCCCATTCTGTGTCCCAGGTCAGATTCTGCCAACATTACATGCCATTCAGGTGCAGGATTGAGGAGGTAACTTTTGTTTACCTTCTTTTTTTCTCAATTTACTTTCTAAATTACCAGACTTATTCAAAATTGCTTTTTTTTTGTCACCAACCACTTGGATGGTACGGCCTTGAAACACATTATTTGTAAAATGTTACAGTATTTCAAATCTTTCAACTGCAAATGTTGAGAAATATTGCTGTTTTTTGCCCCCACAGATATCAGTTTAATTGCTTTGTAAGAAAATGGCTTCTAAATTTTTTTTCAAAACACTACTCATTTTTAATCTATGCATTTAAGTTATACAAAGAAGTAGAAAACAGTGTTTTTTATGCCTGGGAATAAACCTATAGAACACTTAAACAGGCAACTAGTTGCTCACATGCTGATTTATATTTTATTCAAGCGATTTTTCCAACTTTTACATATGTCAGAATCACCTAGAGTATTTTGCAATATTTTACACAATGCCCACCTCCAAACACAGTCAGCAGGGTATCTGCATGTATAATAAGTTCACTGGTAAAAGTCACTATTCTACTAGATTTTTTGTTCTGGCCCTTGTATTACTGAGTAAGAAAGTAATAAGAAAAACAATCTAGAAGGAAAAGCAAGGGTGGGGTTATAGCTCAGTGGCACAGTGCCTGCCTGGCAAGGTCATGAGTTCAATCCCTGGGGTACCAAAACAAGAAGAGAAGTGAGCACTCATCCCTGTATTGTCCTTCAAGGCTAATAAAAACGAGGAAGGCTTTTTGACACGAGGTGAAGCCAAGTAACACTTTTACTCCAATACTCTTAAGAAATTGAGTCAAAAGCAAGGTGGTGGTCATTTTAAGGACTAACATTTAAAAGGTTTTCTCTACTTATTTGCTTCTTTTTATTAAGCTGCCATGAAATCCATCTCAATCTAAGTTCCTATGCTGCAGGATTAAATTAGTATTTGTATTAACTTGCAGCGCAATAATACATTTCTGATTGTCTTGCTGAATGTGTGCATCACATCCTGATCAGCATGTTAGATCAACATATTCCTTGCTGTTACACACAAGATTAGTGTAAGAGCCAGAAGGATGCCAGCTGGATCAATGCTCCTTTGGGGGTGCATTTTTACACTGTCAGCCATATCCTATGCATTTGCACACAGGATGAACAGACAAGGTGTATGAGTGTCTGATTCATGTTTTGCCTGGCCACGTAAGAATTAGGCATGTCTTGCCAGAGGCTGGCTTGTTGCTCTGGCTATCAGCGGTGGAGTGTAGCAATAACATTCCTCTTAAGCCTAAAGAAAAAGATTTCCTAACATCAAGTATGCCCCTTGTAAAGGTACCAGATGAGGCATTTAATGGAGGTCAACCATATACTCCCTTAGTGTAAAATCTTAATTCCCTTAGCTTAAAATATATAAAGTAATGTCATACTTATCATTTCTCTTTCCTCACTGAAAGTTGAGCTAAAATTCAACCTTTTGTATAAAAAGTCTACATAGTCTCTTTAATCTCGAAATACAGGTATGCTCATGAAAAGAAAAGCATCATTCTTTCAAAACAAATCCATACTCATCTTCCATATGGTGGAAATGGGCAATTTGTGTTAGAGATTAATAGTATGAATTATGCAGAATATATTTTGTCCAGGATATTTTTATGGTGGCCAGAAGCTCATACTATTGGAGACGTAGTCTAGAAGCCAAATTCAGCTTCAATATAAATATAAGTTCACTAGAAGATAATGAACTGTGATGATCCCGCAGTAACTTTATCCAGTTCTGTTCTGTGTAGAATCTGCCTGACAT
>PVJX010034103.1:0-19186 GCA_004027295.1 Dolichotis patagonum
AGGACAACAATAATAGGCACCACTGTATATCTCATTATCTTCAAAATAGTTGTTCTTCTATTAGGTACAGCAAAATCAAAAGAAATACACAACATTATAGAACACATCAAAACAGAATATTGAATAGAGCAACACCATTAATCAGGACAAAGCAAAACGGCTATAAAAATATCTGCCTTCAGAGATAGTAGAAGGGAACTCCCCCCACTTGTTGTACCACATATGGTCACCTCCCAAGAGATGCCCAGATCCCTGGATCCCGATTGTTGGGGGGGGGTATGGTATGTTTGATTCTAAGCCCGCGCCCCAGTAGGTGGCAGGCTGGTTGCTGGTTGGCTCAGCGCCCTAAGTTCCAACATGGCGCAGATCTCAGGAAACGCTGTTACTTCTTGTTTCCCCGCCCTGGGGTGCCCGAGGCTTGCCAGACCACAGACACTTACCAGGGCGGCAGGCTGGTTACTGCCAATGAGAATATTTCTACTCTTTCACTAGGTAAATCACACTGGAATAAGCATTCTTATGCACAGGTATTCCCATCTCATAGCTATACTTTTACTACCTGAAAAATTGTGACTGCTTGTACCTACCACAGAGACATGAAACCCAATTCAAAAATGTTGTCATAAGTCAGGTGTGGTGGCTAAATCCTGTGAACCCAGCACACAGGAGGATGAAGCAGGAGGATTGCCATGAGTCTGAGGCCAGCCTGGGCTACACAGTGAGTTCAAGGCCAGTTTGACCTACACAATAAGACCCTATTTCAACAAACAAATGAAGGTATTATCTTCTAGTGAAACATAACGTATCTCTGTCCCTCGTGCAGTCAGCTTGGCTTTGCCTGAACTTTTACTATCTTTGTGCCAAGGAGGGCTGATGTTACCTGATTTCTTTTGGAGAGGACGCTAGTCTTTTACTAGTCCTTTAAATCCAGTAGAGAGAATGGCAAATGCTACAGACCAAACTGTGTCCCTCCTAAATTCTGTTGACATACAGTTCCCAGTGACTGTATCTGGAGATAGGATCTTTAGGAGGCAGTTAAAACTAAACGAGCTCCCCGAGGGTAGAACTCTAATCTGATAGGACTTCAGCCTAATGACAGAGCCATCTGAGAAAAGAGCATCTGCAAGCTGGGAGGAAGGCCCTCATCAGGGCCTGACCTACTGATACTTCAATCTTGACTTTCGGTTTCCAAAAGGATAAGAAAATAAACTTGTCCAAACTACCCAGTCTATGGTATTTTCTCACTGCAGACTGAGCTAGCTAAGACAGCAGAGCATTCATTAAAACTCATGATGAGCCGGGTGTGGTGGCACATGCCTGTAATCCCAGCACTTGGGAGGTTGAAGCAGGAGGATCACTATGAATTCAAGGACAGCCTGGGCTACAAAATGAGTTCAAGGCCTGCTGAACCTCATAGTGAAACCCTATCTGAAAAAGACCAAATTTAAAAAAAACCCCAACAAAACAAATCAAATATCTTGATGGCAATAGCAAATTTGATTTGAATTAGCTTCCAAGAGAAAGAACATTCCTTCAAGAGACTAGTAAAGTTGAACAACCTAAGCAAGAAATGAAAGTGTATATAGGGTAAAGCTATTGGCCTTTGGCACCCTGTCTCTACAACTTCCCAAACTCACCATGGGGTTTGGAGGGTAGTGGGAGTCTGAACCAAGGACAAGAGAAGACACCTAAGTGTATGCTTCCTGTCACCTTCAGTCATGTGCGCTTTCTCATGGGCAGACCTAAACCATTTAGGAAGCCCCATGCCAGAACCTGATGGGACTGACATGACAAGCGTGCATCCCTTGGGTCAACTCACTATCAGTGAGTAAAACACTCATCCTCCTTTTCATTCAGAAAATTCACCTTCTCATTGAAAGAAGCATATTAATTTGCTTAGAAGAGCAAGTAATTGGGAGCCTTTTTTGTGAGGTTGGGGCTGAGCCCATTCAATTATGCATCAGAGCAATTTTTTTCCTAGGGTATAAGATTTTTTTTTGTTGTTTTGAGAGAGTCTTACTCTGCAGGCTGGCCTTGAACTCACTATGTATCCCAGGCTGGTTTTGAACTCAATGATCCTCCTGCCTCAACCTCCCAAATGCTGGGATTATAGGCGTGAGCCACTATACCCAGCAGGTATAAAGTTTTGATATTTCAGCAGTGTCATATATTTCTTTCTTTGGTGCTAGGAATTGAACTCAGGACCTTGTGCTTGCTGTTAGTGTTTTTTGGCACATAAAAGAGCAAAATATAAAAATAGACTTTATTCTAAGGACATGGAGAGGAGCCCATGACTGATAGAGGTCTGGCTTTCTCTGACAGGAACATGGGGTATGGGATATATATATATATATATATATATATATATATATATATATATATAACTTTGACTGGAGGTGGTGCTTACAGTGGGCATTGATGATGTGCGAGGAGCTGACTGGAATTTTCTTCGTGCACACTGGAAGGAAACAGGAAGTTGTAATAGGGGAAGGAGGAAGGGACCTCAGGGTAAACATCCCCGATTCAGCCTTCCATCGCCATAATGTCCTGTAATTTATTCTAGGGCAAAACTCTTTCACTTGCCAGGCAGGCACTGTGCCACTGAGCTGTATCCCCAGACCCATATGTCATACATTTCTAATACTTTATTTCAAATTTGATTTCCTTTTTTTTTTTTTTTTGGTACTGGGGATCGAACTCACAACCTTGCGCTTGCCAGGCAGGCACTTAAGCCACTGAGCTAAATCCCCAGCCCCAAATTTGATTTCCTAACAATGTTTGATTTCTTTTACTTTTTACTGGATGGTGATTAAGGATGTTTAAAGTCTGTTGACCTGAGTTCCTCACCAGCCTCATTGAACTCTGCAGATTCTTTCAACAGTCTTTATTTGCAGATGTCTGCCTGGAGATGTCACTCACTTGGCTCACTTCAGTCACTCCTTTGTCTTCAGCAACCAGTTAGACGTGATGACCCTCTAATCTCTATTTCAACCCTGGGTCTTCAGTCCCACACATGCTACCATCTGCTGTTGGCTTTAGCTGTCTAGTAAGCGACTTAATACTCAACATGCCCCACCATCATCAAAACTGTTTCTTCTTCTGGGTTCTGTGTCTCAGAAGCCTGAGTTCTCTTCCTTCTCCCTATACCCCGAAACCCAAAAAAGTTGAACAATTTTTTTTCTTCTTAATTCATTTTAGTTTATTTTTGAGACAGGGTTTCATGATGCAGTTCAAACTGGCCTTGAGCTCACTTTGTAGCTCAGGCTGGTCTCAAACTCATGATCCTCCTGCCTCAGCTTTCTGAGTGCTGGGATTACAGACGTGCACCACCATACCCAGCTTCTTAATTCATTTTAAATATTTCTCTTTCCGTGGCCCTGAAGCAAGAGCAGCAGATCGCTGTAGCTGCTGGTTTCAAACAGGACCCTAAAGAGAATTCTTTCTGTGGTCTGTTGGTCATTTCACAACTTTGGAAATGTAATGGTCAATTCATCAGAAAGAATAGCAGGTGAGTATGGCAGACTTTAGGGGGCCTGCAGGGGAAAGACCCTGGTGCCTCAGGACCTTCACCATGCAGTTGACTCGGGGTTCTGGGAGAACAAGGAGCTCTTACCCTCTCTAGGGAGTGGCTGAGAGTGTGGCCAACTTTCGGCAGCCCAAAGGAGAGAGACCCTGGCATGTTGGGACCTGCACAGTGCGGTTGACTCGGTGCCGGGAGAACAAGGAACTCCTTCTCTCTCTGGGGGCGGTTGAGAGTGTGGCAGACTTTTGGCGGCCTGAAGGAGAGAGACCTTGGTGCATCAGGCTTGGGGTGCTGGGAGAACAACGAATTCTTCCCATCTCTGGGGGGCGACTGTGATCCCGCCGGCATGTGGGCTGAGAATCAGACAATCTCATGTCGTCCTGTCCCCCATCCCGTGTCCCTCCTCCTCCCTCCCCCTGCTTAGCAAGTGGGAGCCAGTGAACTGCACATCTTGTGAAAAGATTGGCTATGGTATTTAGTATGAGCTCTCCATATGCAAAGATAAGGACAACCATTTGGAAGAAAACAAGAGACAATATGACAGATAGTGAAGATCTCTGGTTGTCTAGCTTTGAAATTTATGCTTTCTTACATCCCGTTCTGTCCTGTTTTGTTGTGTTTAATTTTACTCCCTTTTAAAATAAAATAAAAAAAATATTTCTCTTTCCATCTTCACTGTAACACCTTCCATTAGGCCATCATCATTAGCCCCCCCATTATTACAACAGTTTTCTAATTTTGTTCTTAACAGCTTCCCTGCCTGAGATACAGCATGCTGCAGCCATAATTACTTCTCTAAAAAGAAATCTCTTAAGAATAAGAGACAAGTCACTTAAAACACTAGCTTTGTGCTCAATATATATTAGGCAATGACCTGAGAACACAAAGTTCTCATTTCTTGCTCCCATCTAATGCCAATTCTACCTTCCATCTACTGCAGATTTCTTTTAGTCTCTGGATCTATCTGTCTTTCTTTTCTTCCTTCTTTCATTTTTTTGTTTTCTTTCTATTTTTTTTTTTAGACAAGATCTTGCTATGTAGTTCAGCTTGCCCTTGAACTCATTATGTATCCCAGGCTGGCCTTGAACTTGGGGCGATTCTCCTGCCTTAGCCTCTCAGTGAAAGGATTACAGGCATAGACCACCACATCCGGCTCTTCCTTTCCCCTTCTCTTCTCTTTCCTTCTTCCCTTCTTTACTTCATTCCTTCCAAGACTGTGTTTTGAGACAGTCTTGCTATATAGTTCTGTGTAGTTCTTGCTGTAGTGCACAAAGTTCAAGCCCAGGCTGGCCTCCAACTGTCAGTGATCCTTTTATTTCAACCTTCAAGTGCTGGGGTTAGAGAGCCATGCCCGACGGCAACTTTGAGAATTAAAAAAAAAAAAAAGACCCCAGCAGACAATAGCTGCCTGTCACTTTAGCTCAGAAAAGGATTAGTGAGTCTTTCATGGATTTCCATTTTCTGGCTCTGGATTTGACCTGCATGCAAATTTTCCGAAAGGACTGCACAAAATGATGCTATAAACCAATGTGGATATTTGAGAGGGGCCCTAGAGAAATGGTAGCCCTAAGGGTATGGCCCCAAGGTCAGCTGGCCATGTGTTTATATCAGCTCACCACTTTGGCCAAGCCCTGAAGATAGCTAAGACTTGTCTATAGCTCAGAGGTGTATGGGGACACCTATAGCTGTGTGTGCAAGACCAAAAATGAATGTTATTTATGTTATGAGGTAGGGCTTGCTGCATGCCCAAGTAACTCATACATCCCAGTCTTCTTGTTTGCAGAGTTGAGGGTTGAACCAAGGCCTTCATATTGAGTTGCATCCTCAGTCCTTTAAAAAAATTTTTGTTTTGAGACAAGTTTTCCCTAAATTGCTAAGTTGATCATGCTGGGCTCAAATTTAGAATCCTTGTGCCTCAGCCTCTGAAGGGATTATAGGCTTGTAATATATACCTGGATTTTTATGTCAATGTACCTGTGTCGGTATACTTGATTTTTTGTTTGTTTGTTTCTCCTGGGGATATGGCTCAGTGATCGAGCACTTGCTTAGCATAGACAAGGCCCTGGGTTCAATCTAGTGCTAAAAAAACAAACAAAAAATTTCTTGGATTCCTGGCTAGAACATGATTTCTTCTTCTGCTTACAGGTCTTCACATTTGTTGCCTTTGCCTGAAATACTTGATCTTTGCCTAATTGCTTCCTTTTTATCCATCAGTTGAGTCTCAAGTTTAGAAGTAATTTCTCCAATTACCTGTCAAATATTTTTTTTCAGTGCTGGATAATGAACCCAGAGCCTTATAAATGCTAGATAAGCAATCTACCACCGAGTTACATCCCCATCCTTGATGTGATGGTTTAATAATTCCTAATCACAGAACTGTAGTGTGTGTTAGTGGGGATACAACCCAAGGCCTTCACATGTCCAGTCCTATTTATTTAAATATATATGTGTTTATTTGTTTGTTTTGAGACAGAGTCTTGGTAAGTTGCCCATGCTGGGCTTGAATTTCTGATACTTCTGTTTCAGTTTTTGGAATAGTTGGCATGTGCCATCATACTCTGCTCCCTTTCTTGGTAGTGTTCTATTATGGTTTATACATAGATGTTGCCCCAACGCCTCATGCTCTTATAGGTGGGGCTTTTTGGAGGTGACTGGATCATGGGTGTGGATACTAATCACTGGATTAGTCCACTGATAGGTTTAAACTGGTATGATGTTGGGAGGTGAAACCTGATGGGATGAGGTTAGTCACTGTAGGCATGGCCTGGAAGGGTGTATATATCCCTCCTCCTCCCTTGACGCTCTCTGCTTCCAACCTGCCATACCATGAACTGTTTCTCTTCTGCTATGCCATCCTGTTTTGGAGGCAGCCAACTAGGGACTGAAACCTCTACAATTGTGAGCCAAAATAAACTTCTCCTCCTTTAAGTTGTGGGTGTTGGGTATTGTGTTTCATCAAGGAGTAGAGTAAGACTTGTCCTTTGACACACAAAATTTTTAGTTTTGGTGAAATTCAATTTAACTATTTTTTGTTTCATGGATTGTGTTTTTGGTGTTGTATCTAAGAAAACATTGATTAACCAAGGTTGTGAATATACATTCTTGTTTTCTTCCAGGAGTTTTATAATTTTAGCTTTTATATTTGGGTTCTACCATCTTTCAAAAGAAGTAGAAAGTCCAAACCATTCCTTTGTGGATAGTCACAGAACTTTTTACATTGTATTGAATTGCTTATTTTTCTTTACAACTAGACTGCAAGTTCCACAAAGGCAAAGAAAAAGTGATCTTACTAAATCATTTCTTCATGAAAGAATGAACTAGGTAATTTAAATATCAATTTTCTTTTCTTTACTGGAAATTATACCAAATCTATAATAATTTCTTTAAAAACTTATGGTGTTCATATTTAAAATACCTAACAACAGCTGGGTATGGTGGTACACACCTGTAATCCCAGAATTTGGGAAGCTGAGGCAGGCAGATTGCTGTGAGTTCGAGGCCAGCCTATGCTACATAGTGAGTTCAAGCCAGGCTGAACTGCATAGCAAGATTCTCAAAAAGAACTTTTTTTGACAGTAACAATTCAGAAGCAAACTACCACACCAGATCAGAAAACTGTACCAACTGACAGGCTTTGGAGCAAAACTGATATGGGTTCAAACCATAACTTTAAAACTATGTAACCTTGGGCAAATTACATGCCCCCCATTCTCTTGTTCTATACATTCTTATGTTTTAAAATGGGGGATTTGTTCAGGAGATTGGTGCCTTGTAACTACACTATTTTAAGCATCATAAGCACTTACCATATAGTAGTAGCTATTTATTAGTGCTAAGGAGTAGCAGCAATGCCGAGAAACCTCTCAACATGCTGCTATCTATAGTGTCACATTTGTCCAATAGAATGCGGTCTAAAATTTCTATTTTGTGAATTGTATTTTTTGTTTTTTCAGTACATAGGATTCAATTCAGGTTTTCGCACTGAGCTACATTCGCAGTTCTTTTAAATTTTGAAACAGGGTTGCACTAAATGGCCAAATTCCCCTTTTGGATTGGAATTTGTGATCCTCCAACTCAGCCTCCCAGAGTGCTGGGGTTACAGGTATTACACACCACTTTGTCCACTTTAGCCTAGTTTTTGATTCCGAAAGGGCATGTAAAGAAATATAATCCAGTATGAGAATGTTCCTAGAGATACGTGCTTATGTTCTGGAGCTTAAAGGGCCATAACGAAAGCCTCCTTTTGGGTGTTAGGATTTAAAAAAGGAATCTGAGTTTCTAGTCATTTTGGATTGAGTCAATGGGACACATATTCAGGTTTGTAAATAGTTATTTGTTTACATGTCTCTCGCTTCCCCTAGAGTGAGGGTAGGAACTAGTCATAAGTGATAAGTGATCTTTGGATCTCTAGTACAGTGAACACTACAAATTGTTGAATTGATGGTGTCTTAACCATCCACCAGGACCAGAAGAGATATTTTTTAGAGAGGGATGGGGAAGTCAGAAGGGGAAGACCTACGACTTATAGCCAAGGAAAGAAGAGCTGCACAGCTGAGTGACAGAAGCTGGTCTAAACTCAACGTGGACGCAAAAACCAGGGGCTGGGGATTTAGCTCAGCGGCATAAGCGCCTGCCTTGCAAGCAAGTCGTGAGTTCGATCCCCGGTAACGATTAAAAAAAAAAACAACCTACAAAAACTAGGACAGGCTCCAAACCCAGTAGGGCCACTTCCGGGAGGGGAGGGAAGGTAAGAGGAGGCGTGCCGGGAAGGAGGCAGTTTGTAGTGCACCAGGCGGAAGTGTGCTTAAGAGATCCAGAGCTACCGCTTCCGGTCCGCTAAAACGCGGCTTAGGTAAGCGGCGTGGTCTGTGTCATGTGGCGATTGGCTGTTGGGCTCAAATCAGCAAGTGAGGAAGACACTACCAGAGTCCAGGCTCAGGAGTCTAGATTCTAGTGGAAAGATTGGTGAAAAAGAGCCAGGAACCTGAATACGACCTATCCGCTGTTTCCGAGGGGGCAGATTCCACGGGGAACCCCTCTGCCCTGGTAACGGCCAAAGAGGAGATGGCGCCAGCCAGGGAGCGGCTGTGGCCGAGACAGTGAGGAAGTGCGAAGACGGAGCAGCCAGGAAGCCCAAGGAGAAGAATCAGAGGTGTCGCTGTCACCATTGCCGCCACCACCATGGAAGGAGCAAAGCCGACATTGCAGCTCGTATATCAGGCAGTCCAGGCGCTTTACCACGACCCAGATCCCAGCGGAAAGGAGCGCGCCTCATTTTGGCTTGGGGAGCTACAGCGTTCGGTGAGGGGCCCAGAGAAACCGTTCTTTGCCGCGGGGTCTGGGCGGAGTGGGACCTATCCTCGAGGGGAGCGCCTTTGGCCTCGCGAGGTCCTCCTGGGGAGAAGCTGCTGTGGTGGGGTGGGGCTGCGAAGCTATACCTCTGCCTCTTTTTGGAAGCTACTCCCAACTGATCGGTCGCGAACTGGCCCTTTTCCCACCCCGTAGAAGCTGATTTGTGGGTCCTGTACTTCTCCCTTGTGGGCATCGATCCCTCTTTACGTTCCACCCTTGCCATTGCTTCTTAGACCGTGCTTTTTCTGTTTTGTCTTCAACCAAATCCAACCCCAGTGTTTCTCCTTCACTTAAGGATGCCTTATCAGCGTCTCTTTCATGTCCAAGTGTTGGACCTGGCAGTTCCTACCCAGCTGTTCCCTTACTCACGTCTTGCTCTTCTTGCCGATTTTTACTCCTGTTTGAGTCCTTTATTCGCGAAACTGATCAGGTGTCTATATTCATAGACTTATGAATTGCCCTCTTATTTTGTCCTCTTATTTTTGCAACATAGAAAAAAAAATCAACCCTGGTTTGAGAAAGTCACGGGTCATTTTGTTTCCCCGAGGGTTTTTTTTTTTGAGGGGGGGTAATCATAGTTGCCTTGATTATTCCATGTAAGTGTGAACATCCAGTGGAGTGTTTGTTACATTGTATTTTTTCATTCTTTGATTCATAGGTTTTATGCTGTCTGCCCTAATTTTTTACACTTATCTTTTCTGTGCTTTATTTCTGTGTGTATACTAGTAGATCTTGCTGACTTGGGTCCTAACTGTAAGATTTAATTTACAAATACTGAAATATTTTGAAAACTAGAAAGGCTGATACACATTGACAGAACACTCACCTTTAGCTTTTTTTTTTTTTTTTTTTTTTTTTTTTTTTTTTTTTAACGATGCGATGATCAAGTCCGGGGTCTCAGGAAAGGCCAACCAAGTGCTCTACTAGACCCTCACATTTCCCTTGATTTTTGTGTTTTATATTCACATGTGTATTTTTCTGTTTACCCACTTTCCTTTTTATCTGTATAACTCATAGCTGATATTTAAAGATGCTCTGCCCTATTAAATGAGCTATACATGCATAATAAATATTTAAAAATTTGCAGCTTTAGTTTTGAATATTACTCTTAAAAAATTAGGGCCCAATATTTTGATTACCTTGTGAGAAAGACAAAGGAATGACTACTATAGGCTGCTCAGGCAAGTTATTCACATATGGTCTCATTTAGTGTTTGGCTTCTGTGATCTGGGAATTACAATTCCCCGATCTTCATGTCAGACTTTTTTTTTTTGAGTCAGGGTCTTGCTATGCATTCCAGGCTGGTGTTGAACTCACATTGCCATCTTTTTGTTTCAGCCTCTCATGTGCTTCGTGTTGTTTTCTAAAATACAAATAGGAAGTATACCACCATGTCCAGCTTCGTGTTGTTTTCTGAAATATAAATAGGAAAACTGTGGCACATGACTAATCCCAGCGCTATGTGAGCCTGAGGCAGGAGGATTGCAAACTTGAGTCCCATCTGGGCAACTTAGGGACTTAGCAAGACCTTGTCTCAAGATAAAAAAAAATAATAATAATAAAGGTTGGGGGATGTATCTCAGTGTAGAGGGCCTGGGTCCAGTCTTCAGTACTGAAAACAAAAAAGTATGTGTATATGTGTGTGTTTTGTGGGCATTTGTATGTATCTGTATATAGACATATATGAAATGCTAAACAGTATTTAAAAAGTGAGCTTTTCTCTGCTAAACTTGGTTATTGTTTGTTTGTGGGTTTTTTTTTTTCTTTTTGGTCTTTTTGAGAAAAGGTCTCGCTGTGCAGTTCAACCTGGCCTCGAGCTCACTTTGTAGCCTAGGCTGGTCTTGAACTTGCAATGATCCTCCTACCTCAAACTCCCAAGTGCAGAGTGCTTACTATATTTTAAATCAGTAGGACCAGTAACTGTGTTGGGTGTTGGTATTTGGAAACAAACTAGACAGAAATCTATGCTATGGGTAACTGTGATTACATGTGTTAATATCTACAAAAAGGTTAGAAAAGTTCTTTAGCATAGAGCTTAAAGTACATTAGCAGTTGTTAGTGAGTTTTACCTCCTTACTATCCATTCTCTGTTATAACCTACATCATCATCATCACTCTTTATAGGGTTTCGACAGGAACAGATGACACACTTGGCAAGATAATTATGAGTCTGTTTTATAAAGGTATTATATATAAAGCTGTAGGTATAATGGTACCACAAGAAATAGTGTACTAACTTGTATCCAAACTGTTAGCATTCCTGGGCTGGAAAGGGGTAGTAGAGGGAGTGGCTTACTTGCCTGCTTTGAAAAGAATGGGGATTTTTGGATAAAGGGACACAGCTAGCTTTGAGGGACCTTGGAGAGAGGATGCTGGAGGGATGGATTTCTTGGCTTTATTCTCCCAATTTCTGGGTTCCTCATTAGTGAAACTCAACCAGAAGGCAGGAAACACACAACTTGTTGATAACTTATATAGGTCAGCCTGCTGAAATAGAAAAGACGGTAGAGAGGAGTAGAAAAGTGGACCTGAAAAATATCCATGGCAGTCACATATCATAGTTGGAAAACTTCATCTAAATTGATAATTCAGCTAACACTTTGGTCTCACTTCTTTTTTTTTTTTTTTTCTTAGACAGGGTCTTGCTGTGTATTCCAGGCTGATCTTGAACTCAACTATGTAGTTCAGGCTGGCCTCTTGATCCTCCTGCTTCATCCTCCCAAGTGCTAGAATTACAGGCAGGTGCCACCACACCACACCCAGTTGCCTCTTGATTGTTTTTCTTTTTTTTGCCTCTTGATTCTTTTACTTCTTCATTTTCTTAAACTACAGGTCACACAATCACAGTCAGGGTGTTGTCATAGTGAAATCACTAATCCTCCAGTTATTTAGATAGTTTTCTCTGATCCCAGTCCACTTTTTTTCTAGGTTACTGGCTCAGGAATTTTTTTTTTTTAATTGGTATGGGGATCGAACTTAGGACCGTGCACTTGCAAGGAAGGCGCTTACGCTGTGGCTCAGAAATTTTAAGTAACCCTTTTGTTGAGTTTTTATTTTTTGAAATCATACGTAATTTTAATTTTCATGAAAACTGTAAAAGTTTTATTTTCAACAGTTAAAAGTTTCATGGCAACTTTTTTTCCTGATTATTATTAGTACCCATCCCCTTTAAAAAAATACTTGTTTTCTGTATAGTAATTCTTCCAGAATCTCTCCCAATACTGTAAAAAGCCTCTTTGCGTGTTTGCTGGAGCATTCCTCTGCTTGCCTGGCTTGATTGTTTGTCACATAATTACTGTTTTGAGATTCCCTATTTTACACTATCCTAGGGAATTTCCTCCACATCTTTCTTGTTTTGGATCTACTGATTATCTGAATCCCATAATCTTTTCCATTAATTGATAATTGACAAGGGTATCTTACCTCTTTGAATGTCTTTCTGTTAGTCTTTTTTGTTGAACCACATTTACCTGGAGAAGAGTATTCAAGTTTTCTGCTTGGGATTCTAAACTAGGCTGCCACGGTTCTACAGGCGGGTTGTGGGGTGGGGTCAAGAGGGCAGGGAATGAAGCTGGGCATGGTGGCACATGCCTGTAATCTCAGCACTTGGGAGGCTGAGACAGGTAGATTGCCATGAGTTGAGACCAGCCTGGGCTACAAAGTAAGTGCAAAGCCCACCTGAACTACATAGCAAGACTATCTCAAAAAGAGCAAAAACAACAATAACAAAAATAAACCAGAGAGTGGATCTCACCACAAAATGTGTAGACTTCAGTAAAATCTTGTTTTCAGGTGATAGTACACTGCTTTATTTATATAGTTTTAAACATTTTTTATTTTATTTATTTGTTGGTACCTGGAATTAAAGTCAGGATCTCGCACTTACCAGGCAGGTACTGTGTCATTGAACTTTTCCTTGTTTTTTTTAAGACAGGGTATCCCTTTGTAATTCAGGCTGGCCTTGAACTGTCTATGTAGTCCAACCTGGACTCGACTCACTGTGATCTTCCTGCCTCAGCCTCTCAGGTGCTGGGATTATACGCATGGGCCACTATACCTGATTTATATAGGTTTTTAGAGAAAGGGTGTCACATTTTGAGACAGGTCTCACTATGTCTCACACAGTTCAGGGTGACCTTAAACTTCAGCTGATCCGCCTGCCTCAGCCTTCCAAGTGCTGATATTACAGGCATGTGCTATCATGCCTGGTGCCATTTGTATTAGTTGCTGAATTTATGTAAACTTAAGTGCACTATCTCTTTTTCCTCTCTTGTTTATTTTGTTTGTCACTAAATCAAGTATACCACTAAGCCTTCCCCTCTGATTTGGTAAAACACCAGCATGGATGAGTCCAGTTGTCTTTTTTCCTGTCAGATCTAGGTGCTCTGCATTTCATCTTCTGAATTCCCTGGGACCTTGATCTTTTGGTTTTTATGTGTATGATGGTGTTTTGGTGGGGTAATGTGGATTGAACTAGGGTTTTGTTGAGGCAGAGTGTTGCTAGATTACTTAGGGTCATTTTGAATTTAGACTGCAGCAGCCTCAGCTTTGCAGGGTTAAGATTACAGGCATGCACCACTGCAGCTTTTTTTTTTTTTTTTTTTTTTTTGGTGTGTGTGTTTTTGTTTCTAGGAACAGGGATGTGATTTAGATTGGCCTCCAACTCACAATCCTTCCACTTCAATTTCCTGAAGGCTGGGATTACAGGCATGTACCATCACACCTAACTTTTATTTTTTGAAATAGGGTCTTACTAAGTTGCTCAGGCTGGCCTTCAACTTGAGATACTCTTGCCTTTGATTTCTAGGTAGCTGGGATTATAGGCATGTGCCACTGCTCCTGGCTAAGCATAGTGTTTTAATGCTTCCTGGTAAGGAACAGAATTTGTCTGGTTTGCTACAAAACTACTTTCAAGAATATTCATTTTGGTAAGAAACAGAATTTGTCTGGTTTGCTATAAAACCACTTTTAAGAATACTCATTTTGGGCTGGGAATGTAGCTCAGCAGCATAAGCACCTACCTGGCAAGCACGAGGTTGTGAGTTTGATTTCCAGTACCAAGAAAAAAAAGTAATTCTCATTTTGGCCATGCGTGGTGGTCCATACCTGTAATCCTAGTACTCAGGAGGCTGAGGCGGGAGGATTGCTGTGAGTTTGAGGCCAGCCTGGGCTATCCAGTGAGTTCAAGGCCAACCTGTATTGCATAGCAAGACCCCATCTAAAAGCAAACAAAAAATACACTTTTGGGACTGGGGGTGAGAGTAGCTCAGTGATAGAATGTGTGCTTGGCATGCAGTGGGTTTGATTCTTAGTACACATAAAAACAACCACACAGGTAAACATGCATGCGTAGAAACCATGGTTTGAAAACTATTGTCTTTATTTTCTTTTATCGTCCACCATAATAATCTCAGAAGTCATTTAGTGTAATTTTAATAATCTGGTGACAGTAGACTTGGCATGGAGGTGTAACTTGGATACAGTTTAGCTCATGTTATGACTTAGTATATTTTCTAATTCTCTAATATTTCTATAAAACAGCTGTTTTCTGAAGAATCTGTATTCATTACTCTAAACTTTTCACCTAATTTCTTGGAAACCTATAATCATGGTTATGTTCTGTGATGGGCAGATAATCAATATTGCATTCTAAATAAAGAAATCACTTTTAGGCAGATCCTAAAGGATCCTTATCTACCAGTAGCTAGCCTGTTCTAAAGACTTAGCAGTTTCCTTTTTCCACTTTCAGTAACCAAAATTTGTAGACAATATAGATAGGTATGGGAGGACTAGGCATGATGATGCGTGCCTGTAATCCCGGCAGCATTCTGGCGGTTGAGACAGGAGAACTGTGAATTTCAGACAGCCTGGCCTACACAGTGAGTCTCTTGCCTTTAAAAAAATAAAAACGAAAACAAAAGAACTGTGAAGAGGAAAGACCATTTCTTTATAGGGCTAGTTGCTAGTGATTATGCTGCTGCTTAGTAGTTCTGAAATTGTGCTGTTAGAGATAATCTGTGGGTTAGAGATTATCTCAAAAGTCTAAAAATGGAAAAGGTTTAAAAAAAAGGTGATGAACAAAGAAATAAATCAGATGAAATGAAATCATGCTTTGATAGAATCACTTGCCATTGTCACCTGTGATTTGTTTATGTCCATGGACATTTCCTTCTTTTTCTTCTACCACTTAGTACTACTTTTTTCTTCCCTTTTCTCTGTAGTGTTTGTGATTGCACCTGAGCCGTCCAAGGACTGTACCACTGAGCTATACCCTTAGCCCCAAATTGTTGGTATTAGCTTTGATCATTTGGTTACTGTGATGGCTTGCAAGTTTCTCCACTGCAGATTTATTTCCCCTTTGTAACTAATAAGAATCTTATAGCAAGAATCTTCTTTTCCCCACCCTGCTTTTCTTTCTCTCTCTCTCTCTCTCTCTCTCTCTCTCTCTCTCTCTCTCTGGCTCTGGCTCTGGCTCTGGCTCTGGCTCTGGCTCTGGCTCTGGCTCTGTGTGTCTCTCTCGTTTTTTTCTATTTTTGCTTTGAAGCAAGGTCTGTTTACCTAAGTGGGCTTTAAACTCACAATTGTCCTCAGCCTCCCAGGTAAGTGGGCACTATAGGTGCATACTACTGAGCTGGGTCCTATATTGTATCAGAAAGGACATATATCACAGATACTAGCGTCTGACTTCTTTCCTAGTTCTTTCCTTTTTGGAATTAGTTGATTCTTTAGTTCCACTACCTAAGGTTTTTGGTTTTTCTCCAGCAATTGTACTTACTGATTTAATTTGACATTTTTTTTCTGTTTATGCTGTCATTACCCAGTCAGGTGATTCTCAAAACATAACTTATTTTTTTTGAGACAAGGTCTCTGTATTTAGTTCAGGCTGGCCTTGAACTCACTATGTAACCCAGGCTGCCTTCCAACTCACAGAGGTCATTGTGGGTCAACCCCCAAGTACTGGGATTATAGGCATGTGCTACCACACCTGTGTAAAACATAACTTTATTTTTTGAGACAGGGTTTCACTTTGTAGTTCAGGCTGGCCTTGAATTTGGCTTTTGTATCCCAGGCTATAAAAGAATTCACAGCAATCCAGTGATCCTCTTGCCATAGCCTCCTGAGTGCTGTGTTTGCCATCACATCTGGCATTATAACTTTTGAACAGAAAACTTTTGAAAAAGTAAAAAGTGTTTCTGTACAACTTTGTTGTTGTTGTTGTCATTGTTGTTGTCATTTGATATAGCTCTATAGCCCAGGCAAGCTTTGCATTTAAGATCCTCCTGCCTCAGCCTCCCAAGTGCTGGACTTACAGGAGGAGTGTGCCACTACACCTGGTTTCTATACAACTTTGTTGGTCAGTTAGTTCATTGACTATAGGAATACCATAATGTCTTACATAGGTAGAAACTGGGAGTGTATAGGTAAATAAGCAAAACAAAATGCCTTTACTCCAGAGCTTACTAACCTAGTTATAGCAGTCAGTGTGGTAGCAGGTGTGGCTATTTAAATTTTAATTAAATGAAATGAAAATTAAAATTAATATCAGGCCTTTATCCACATTATCAATATTCCAATTGTTGGACAGTGGAGATACAGAACATTGTTAGTCTTTGGAATTTGAAGCCTATGTAGTGTTTGTGATTATACTTCTGTTGGCATGGTAGTCTTTACTTGGTAGCAGTCCTTCTTTGGATTCCTTTATTTCTTACTTTACCAGGTATTGGGCCAGTTCGTGGTTTGACTTAGATATAAAACTAACGGGCAAACCATTTGAACCCCACCTGTCTCTCAGGAGCCATTCTTACTCCCCATTCATTTTCCCCAATAAATTTTCCTACTCCTAAATAAAATTAACACATCACAGCATTTCCTAATTATAATAGTTTTTCCAGAAGCCTTCCAAATATTTCAACTTTCTGTAATTGCATTTATGATTGATGTATAGGGGAAGTAAAAAGTTTGATAGTTGTTTATTTAGTTTTTGGACTACTCTATGTAGTTCAAGCTAGCCTCAACTTGTGATCCTCCTGCCTCAGCCTCAGGTATATTAAGTACACTACTCTAGGTACCTCTTATAAGTGGAATGATGTGGTATTTGTCCTTTTTGACAGGCTTTTCTTACTTAGCATAATATCCTCAGAGTTCATCTGTGTTATAGTATGTATTAGAGTTTCCTTCCTTTATTTCTTTATTTTTTGAGACAGAGTCTCCTTATGTAGTACATGCTGACCTTGAACTTGTGATCCTCCTGCATCATCCTGCCAAATGCTGGAATTACAGGCATGCCCCACTGTACCCAGCTAGAATTTTCTCCTTTTAAAGCTGAATAACACTCCATGTGTAGATCATATTTAATTTTTCCATTAATCCATTGATGACTGTGAATGTGGGTATACAAATATCTGTGGAGTTCTTGCTTTCATTTCTTTTGCAAGTGGAGTTGCTACATCATACAGTAATTGTTTGGTTTTGTTACTACCATACTGTATTCCAAATTTCACAGACTTTTAAGGTCTATTAAACTTTTTTTTTTTGGTATTGGAAATCGAACTCAGAACCTCTCACTTGCCAAGCAGGTGCTATGCCACTGAGCTGTATCTCCCCACCCTCAAGCTCCATTAAACTTAAATTTAAAAAAAATTTTTTTTGAGACAGTGCCTTGCTATATAGTTCAGACTGGCTTTGAACTTACTATATAGTCTAGGCTGGTCTCAAACTCATGGCAGTCCTCCTGCCTCAGCCTCCTGTAAGTGCTGGGATTACAGGTGTGCACCACCACAACTGGTACAGTTTTAATTCTTAAGTTGAGATTTATCATGGCTACCTGTCTTGTATTTCTGTAGTTTGTACATGGTTTTAAAATATTGCTAGAGCTGGGGATATAGCTCAATGGCACAGCACCTGCCTGGCAAACATTAGGTTGTGAATTTGATTCCTGATACACACACAAAAAAAATCCTTAAAATATTACTAGAGAGGTTTTTTGGTTGGGGGGCCCTCTGTGGTATTAGGGATTGAATCTAGGGCCTTTGCACTGAGCTGCACCTCTAGCCCAGTTTTACTTTTGATTTTGAGTATAGGATCTCCCTAAGTGGCTAAGTTCGTCAGGCTGGGCCTGCACTCGCCATCCTCCTGCCTCGCAGAGCACCAAGATAGCGGCGTGCACTGCACCCACACCCTGCCCAGAGTGTGCCATGGGTATATGTCTCAAGCCCGGAAAGAAGCCTTATTTCCTTTTTGTTGGAAATTCATACTCTATAACTTTATAGTTTGGCATGCAGGACCTCTTTAAAGTACTGGCTTAATTTTTCTCTTCTGGTACGTTTCTAAAATGAAAATATTAGGAAACAGGTATTTTCCCCTTTTTTGTGAGTTTTCTCTTAAAGTTTACATTATGGTTTTTACTTACTTTTTTTCTTGAACTCGTAACAGTTATTTTGTTTTTCTCTGTATTCATTGTTTCCTTGTATTTTGTGTCTCAGTTTTAATGTAATATCATTTAAACAGTGATCTCTAAAGAGAATATATTTAGAACTGGGCTTGAAAATAAATGTATGCTATGTAAATACTCAGTTTAAAAAATACTCAGTTTAAAAAAACACTTTACTATCTGTGGCACTATTCTGTAATCCCAGCACTGGGAAGGCTGAGGCAGGAGGATCACCATGAATTTGAGGCCAATCTGGGCTACATAATGAGTTCAAGGCCAGTCTGAGCTACACATAGCAAGACTCCATCTCAAAAAACACTTTTGTATATTATACAATATTTTAATCTGACAACTCACAGTTTTATAAGTAGACAAAGTCTCTTGGTGTATTCCAGGTTGGCCTTTAACTCACTGATAGACTGAACTGGCCTCAAACTCGTGGTGATCCTCTGCCTCAACTTCCCAAATATTGGCATTACAGGTATGCACCACCATGTTTAGCCAGTTCAGTGTCCCTTTTCTTTCTCTTCCCTTTCTCCTCCCTCCCTCTCCTCTTTTTACTGTACTGAGGCTTATACCCAGGCTTTCATGTACTCTATGTAAGTGCTGTATCAATGAGCTACATTCCCAACTTCAGCTTGACATTTTCTGCTTTGCAAGGCTCCTAGTGTAATTAATAAAATCTACAATGAAGTGGTTATTAAGGAATTCATGTTTTTAGTTACTTCGACTAAATTTATGATTTACCTACATTTTTGAGTTGGAGGTTTTGTGTTGCCCAGGACAGCCTCAAATATGCAATTCTCCTGCTTTAACCTCCAAAGTAGCTGCAATTATAGGCCTGTGCTACCATGCCCAGCTGAAGTTGATTTTTTTTTTTT
>PVJX010034104.1:0-19180 GCA_004027295.1 Dolichotis patagonum
AAAAAAAAAAAGAGGTTCATGCAAGACCTGGTCTCAAAAAAAAATAAAGTAATTAAAACAATGTAGTGTTAAGTTTGTAACACATATACATTTGATATGTATTTAAATGTATCAATAAAGCTATATAGGAATAATGTTTTTATGTATTACTATAATTTAGTTTTGAGAAATCTGAAGAAAATTCCGATTAGTTACGATATATATGGTAGACACTAGTGCAAATCAAAAAAGGTGAAGGAAAATATCATTAATGAAATGAATGCTACATTAGAAACCATTCATTCAAATTTATACATTCCATACGATGGAATATAAATAGGAACAACATCTGGATGCTGATGCATTCGAAAACCTGGGTGAACATTTAAAATACTATGCTATGTCCAAGAAGCCAGGCTTAAACAGATCACACTGGATGACGCCACTCCTGTGAAATGTCTAGGTAGGCCAAATGTAGAGAAAGACTGCAGATGAAATTTTAAGCCTAGCAGGGATGGGGTAATTTGGCTAATACAACTAAAGTGATCAGGGATTCGGGGGGGGGGGTGACAAAATTAATTGTGCTGATAATTTCACAACTCTGTGAGTGGACCAAAACTCATGGAATGGTACACTTTTAAGTGTGTCAGTTGGAGCTGGTGACACAGCCCAGTGCCTGCCTGGCAAGCACAAAGTTCTGTGTTCGATCTCAAATACCAGAAAACAGTGTACATTGTAAGGCATTATATCTCAATATAATTGTGATAAAATCATACAAATTGTACATGACGTAAATATAGGCAAGCTCATGAAATCTATCCCATTAAAAGAAACATTCGGGTTTATCTGAAAAGAAATGCAGTCAGCTGAATGCTATTTACATGGTGCGCTCAGCAACTTGCCATCGTGGTAACCAAAAATACCTGAGATACTTAACTCAGAGCAGGCAAAACAGATTTGGTTCATGGTTTCAGAGACTCCAGTCAAGGGTGGGCTGGCTTCGCTGGCTTTGAGCCGGGTAGGTAGAGCATCATGGCGAGGTACAAGCAGTGGAACAAAAATGCTTATCTCGTGAGAGCTGGAAAGTGAAAAGAGAAAGGAAGGAACCAGGGTTGAGGAAAACCTTCCATAACCCAACTCCCTTCTGCTCCACCCTGAGCCCAACAGTGCAGTGACCTCCCAACAGCACCACTGGCTCATATGGCTTTTAGCAATGAGTTTTGGGGGGACATTTAAGATCAAGACCATAACATGGTATTGCTAAGACAAAACGACTAAGAAAGGAGAAAAACCAAATGGATGTGAAATATACTCAAGGCAAATTCTGAAACAAAGGAAGTAGTAGAGGACAATATTCTTAGTATACAGAGTAGATGTTAAGGTAAAATACACTAAATACATTGGAAATAGATAGTTTTTATTGATCCTTAATATTTGTTAATCTAACAATCTCACTGTACAATGTACAAAGCAAAAAAATCAACCAACAAAAAACTACAACAACAACCAAAAAGCACACTTGTAATCCCAGTGTTCAGAAGGCTGAGACAGGAGGCTCACCATGAGTTCAGAGCCAGCCAAAACTACATAGATAGGGAGCCTGTCTCAGAGAAACCAAAGAAGCAAACAAACAAAAAAATTAAACATGCAATGAAAAATGGACAAATATAGGGACACAGTAAAATAATTTCAGCAGTTTTCTCAGAAATGAACAGATAAATGGAGATAATTAAGATTTCACATATAAAATTTAAATAATATCATTTAATAGTAAATTTGCATTCACATATAAAACATAAAAATGACCTAGAATCGCTGTAAATGCTAGTCTTCTTTCCTTTAGAAGCTCTGTGACTAAATTCTTTTGAGTGGAATTTAAATGGCAGTAATGCATACAAGTTATCCTCGCAGTGATGAAATAAAAAGCACTGGACCTGGATGCCCTTTCTCTTATTTCCAGTGCCAGGAACAGAGATGCACTTGACTTCCAGAGCAAATATGTAAACAGACAATGGTGCAGACATAACGGGGTAACAGCATAGCAGGACCCTGTGTTCTAGACAGAACAAGTAAAACAAAACTCTTTCAAAGCCTGACTCACAGAAATTAGGACCGTTATATGAAAGTAAAAGCAATGGTTTTTTCTTTTTAGTTACTGTGTTTCAAATAATGGATGACAGACAAATATACATAACCAGAGCTTTGTACTCAAAAAATGCACAAAATTGCCCACAGAATGCTTGCAAAAGTCAATCATGGGGGAGGGCACTGAACATTCAATTTATGTAAACAGAGATCATACAAGCTACATTCTTGCACATTAATGGACTACAAAAATACACAAAAGTGATAGACTGACAGAGACAGAGGGATAATGATAGATACAGATGCATAGATGACAGATAGCTAGATAGATTAGAAAGGGCAGGAAAGTGCTCAGAAGGACAGAACTACTGGGGTAGGGAAAAGGAAAAGATTGTATGCATGTTGGTGAACGTAGATAAATTTATGTATGTATATGTATGCTAGATAGATAGCTATACTACTCATCTCTCCTAGTTCATCAAAAAGAATATTTTGTGCTGTCATTGTTTGATTGATCACTTTTGTATCTAGATTTTGTAAACTGAACAACTAGTTCTGAGATAACAATGTGCAATATACTAACTAGTGTCAATTTCCTGCTTTTCTTCTTTTTTGAAATTCTGTATCATTTCTATCCTTTTTTTCTGTTTTGCTTTTTAAAATAAAAAAGGATATAGACAAAAAATAGGTAGGCAGGCAGATAGGTGATCGAAAGATAGCTAGCTAGACAGCTAAATAACTAGCTAGATAGATAGACAGAAAGAAAAGCGAAGCAAACCGACCAACCAAAGCCACCTGGAAAGTACTACTATATTTCTAACTTCCAAGTACACAGGAAATGAAAACTAAAGCACATGAATATGTATATGAAAGACAATGAGATCACTACATATGAATGCGGTACACATACAAATAGCAATATTCAGGGAAAATTTATATTAAATGTATTCATTGGAAATTATATGGAAAACAAAAATCACTTCAAATAAATTAAGCATTCAATTTAAGAAGATAGAAAAAGAACAAAAATATTCACCCAAGAAATATAGGAGGTAAGAAACAATCAAAATGATATCAGAAACTAATGAAATAGAAAATGTAGAAGCAAGAAAAATAAAATTGATAAATAAAATGAAACATCAACATGGTTTTTAAAATCAAGACATATCCCTGAAAAGTCTTGAAAAATAATAATCAGACACAAGGAAAAAGAAAAAGTGAGATAGAAATTCATTGAAGAATTTAAAATAAAAGATAATACAATGAGCAACCTGCAGCCAGAATAATTGACAATGTATATTAAACGGACAGCATTTTAGAAAGTACAACATTGCTATATTACCAAGATCCCTTGAAGAAATAGAAAGTGCACATATCCTTTGACCTAGAAACATCTTACTACTGTGCTTGGAATTCATTCTAAAGTTCTAGTTAGAGAGGCAATATTCCACATATGCAGGGTGAACTGAGGTACTGCTGTATGTACCATTTTGTATTGATTTGGTGTTTGTAGAGACCTTAACCAATACAGTAATAAACCTCTGTCAGACACTTCCCAGTAATAGAGACCTACTAAAGCTTAATTGTAAGATTGTGGATTTCCTCTCTCTCACCCTCCTCACCACATTGATAGAAACTATTTTTTTTTGGTAGCAGGGATCGAACTCAGGACCTTGCGCTTGCAAAGCAGGCGCTTATGCCACTGAGCTAAATCCCCAGCCCCACCACATTGATAGAGCTCCACTGTAAGAACAGCAGATCAGAGTTGAAAGAACTGTAAGACACGGAATCAGTCTAAAGTAATTCACAGAGCTGGGCCTAGTGGTGCATGCATGTAATCCAAGCACTCGGGAGGCTGAGGCAGGAAGATCGCTGTGAGTCTGAGGCCATCTTGGGCTACAAAGTGAGTTCAAAGCCAGCCTGAACTGCACAGCAAGGTCCTGTCTCAAAAACAAAACAAAACAGAAAAAGTAATTCACAGGGAAACCAAAGGATATGGAAAAGACATTAAGTAAACTGTAAGCCTCTGATACGTTTCCTCTTAAAATACTTTTATTAGTATGTGTTTGCAGTACACAGTCATTATATTCATCCTTGGCAGTTGGTATGTGGCACATCTCACTCTTTTCACTGCCCCATCATCTGCTTCCTATCACTAGGTCCCCTTCCCATTTGCAAAGACCTATCTCCCTGATTCCTATTACTCATCCTTTATTTTGCTCTTTGAATTACTTACAATTTGTTTCTCAGCCAATAGAAAACACATGATATTTATGCTTATGCGTCTGATTTATTTAACAGTAAAGGCTCAAAGGGCACCCATCTTCCTGCAAATGACCCCAATTTATCCTTTTTTATTATTGAATAGTACTCTACAGTGCATAAATATCACATTTCCTTTATCCTCTCATCTATTGGTGGATATAGAGACTGCTTCCAAGATTCAGCGATTATGAATTGCGCTGCTGCTATGAACAGAGATATGCATATATCACTGTAATATAATGCCTGTGACTCTTTCAGGAAAATATCTGGAAGGCAAATAGCTGGGTCATACGGAATTCCTAGTGTTAGTTTTTTGAGGACTTTCCATACTGATTTCCATAACATTTATACCAGTTTGCATTCGACCAACACTGTAGATGGGCCCCACTTCATCTGCAGCGTCACAGCATTTGTCACTATTTGTTAGTAACAGTCATTCTTCCTGGAGTAAGGTAGAATCTCAGTGCTGTTTTAATTTGCATTTCTATCTCAGCCAGTGATGTTGAACATTTTCATGTACTTAATGGACCATCTGTACTTCTAAGAAGAGTCTATTCATTTCAGTTGCTCGGTTTTTTGATTGGGACTTTTAGTTTGGGGTGGTCTAATTTTTTGAGTTCTTTATGTATTTTAGATGTTAGTCCTATGCTCAAGGAGTAGGTTGCAATCATTTTTCCCATTCTTTGTCTCTTCACTCTTTGAGTTATTTCCTTTGCTGTGCAGAAGCCTTTTAATTTAATATGGCTCCATTTTATGATTTTTAAATATTATTTCATACGTGATTGGGGTTCTGTTAAAAAGTTAGAGCTATGGAACTTTTTCTTCAAGAGTCTGAGCTATTTAACATCCAGGTCTTTGATCCATTTTGAGTTTAGTTTATCACATGTAGTGAGAGCAGTCAAAAGCTAAGATTATATGTTAGTATTATGGAGAATGAAGTACAAGTTAAGCTTAAAGCACGCAGAAGAGAAGAGTCAGACTCAGCGCCTCCCGAAAATCGGCCATGCTGGAACTGCGAGTATCCAACAAGCAGCCAAACAGCCAGCCTTTCTGGTAAGCCATGCAAGCAGCTCAGCTTCCAGGAAGGGAAAAGTCAGGGCCTCCGTGAGCCTACCTGTGCACAGGCTGAGAATCAACCCCCATTCTCCCCCCCACCCCCCCCCCCCCCCGCCATAAGCAACCGCTGGTTCGGAGGGCAGGCTGAATTGATCGCAACTAAGGTACACAAAGCAACTAAATGCTTGTTTTGCAGGCCTGGGGCCAGTGGGCTGAGCATCTCTTGGGAGGATGACAGTGCGCCACATAGCAAATATGGGGGATTTCCTTCCACCTTGTTTTTGAAATCGAGTATTGTTTTCACTGTTTTGCTTTGTTCTAATTGTTTTGCTTTCTTCAATATTCTGTTTTGATTGATTTTACTCTGTTTTGTTTTTGGTTTGATTTTGCTATACCTGATGGAATGGACAACTATTGTGAAGATAACAAGATTTACTATGGTAGCTACTACTGTTACCCAGTATCCTGCTTTGAAGTTTTGTACCAATTTTACTACTTTGTTTTGAATGGCTTTTTTTTCTGTTTTGTTTTATTGGATTTTACTATCTTTCAAATAAAAAAAAGGAACATAAAAATGCTTAAATCAAGCAGATGAAAATACTTTAAAATTCTGCATAAATAAGCAAAATTTAAAACAAGTAGGCAGCAGAGAAAAATCAATCAAACCAAAACCTAGACAATATAACAGATTAACAACATTGATAATCTTCTATCAAGGTTATCAAAGATAAGAAAGGATCATTCTTGCTGATCCTACAGACACTAAAAGAATACTTGAGAAATATTGGGACAACACTATGTTCATAAATGTCATAAGCTGGATACAATTATCTTTAATAATACAAACAACCAAAACTCAAGAAAAGAATGATAACCTGAAAAATTGTTTATATATCTGTCTTATATTTATGATCAATAAATTGAAACTGAGAGGCTTTCTCTTTAAATGTTTCTTCAACAACATCTTCCAGAACATAAACAGGGAACAGGGAACATTCCTGTTCTTTATCCTAACATCAAAACTGGTCTGAGGTACTACAAGAAGGCAAAACTACAAACCAATACCTTTCATGCACACAGATCCAGTAATCATCTATGAATCACAGACAAATCAAATCCAACATGCATAAACATGATTACGCACTATGACCAGGTGAGATTTATTAAAGATATGCAAAGCTGGCTCAACATTCAAATACCATGTAATTCATGACATCACCACACTAAAGATGGATTGTTGTATCAATTTACATAGAAAATGTATTTGATACAAAATCAAAACACATTTATCACAAAAGTAATCTCAACAAAATATGAACAGAGGGGAACTTCCTCCAATTAGTAGGGATCGTCCACAAAAGCCCTACAGATAATATCATATTTAGTGATGAGAAGCTAGATGCCTTCTACCTAAGATCAAGAAAGAGGCAAGGCTATTTCCTCTGACCACTCTTACTCAGCATTACAATGAAAGTCTTACCTGATACAACAAGGCAAGAAAGGAAAATAAAATATGTGCACTTGGGGAAGAAAAAATTATATCTCTTTGTTCACTGAATAAATGTTTGTGTAGGTAAAAAACCCCATAGAATTGGTAACAAAAGAAAAAAAAACCTTGGAGTGAAAAACAGTGACTACAGCAAAAAATGAGATTAATATGGAAACTCAAATGCTCTCCTGTGTCCAAACTATGAACAACTGGAATTGTAATTTAAAAATATCATTTACAATGGTTTCCCCCGAAATGAGATGTACAGGTATAAATGTAACAAAATATACATAAATTCTCTATGCTGATACTATAAAACACCAATGGAAAACATTCAGGATCAAATAAAAGGAAAGTGATTCTATGTTCATAGATTGAGAGACACGAAATTGTTAATATATTAGTCTTCCCCAATGTGTTCTAAAGGTTCAATCTGACCCCATCAAATTCTCAGTGAGTTATTTTCAAGATACCAACAAAGACATGCTGTATTTTATAGGGGAAAGCATGCTATTTCAATAGTCAACATGACACAAAAGAACAACAGAGTTGAACACCTCACACAACACAACCTCAAGATTTCTTGGAAGCTATAGTAATCAAGAACTGTTAAAACAGAATAATGCGCAGATATATACTCATACCCATGGCTTTCAACAAAGATAGAAAAGCAGTTTTTTAAAGACAAATAATATTCTTAAACTAGAGAAGAAAAAAGTAGACTAAATCTTACACTTTGCATGAAAAATAACCCTAAGTAGTTTGTATACCTGAGTGTAAAATGCAGAAACTATATGATCTGTTTCTAGGAGAAAGCTTAAGTAACAATTTATATGACCTTGGATTTGGTGATGAGGTTTTAAATCTGTGAAAGAAAAAAATGTTAATTTGGATGTTGCTTTTCAAATATGTGCTCTATAAAAGGCAGTGTAAAGGAGATAAAGAGACCCAGAGAGGGAGAAGATAATTGCATAAACACTTACCTAACAAAGAGCTTGTGTGCAAAAACCAAAGAAGTCTTAAAACCCAATAGAAAGTGGATAGCACACTTAAAATGAGGTAAAGGATCTAAGTAGACACCTCACCAAAGAAGATATACAATCCCAGATGAGTGTAGGAAAAATGATGAATATTTCGTTATTAGGAAAATGCAAATTAATCAAAATGAAATGTCACTATGTACCTACTAGAGTGTTTACAATTGAAAGCAATTCATAAATACGATTGCTTGTGAAGATACAGGGTATAGATTTTTGCTTGTTGGTAGGCATGAAAATGGTACAGTCACTTTAGAAGATGGTTTTTCAGTTTCTTAAAATAACTGAACATGCTCCCACCATGGACTCAGCTAGCACACTCCTTGGTATTTATTCAACTTTGCAAGTTTACATCCACACAAAAACCTGTGCTACAGCACTTAAAGCTGTCTATCTGATAATTGGGAACATGTTGAAAGGAAGCAAGATGTCCTTTAATAGATGAATGGAGAAACTGCGATACAAACTTATCAAATCACATGATTCGCTATTAAAAAGAATGACCTATAAGGCCTGAAAAGTTTGACTGAACCTTAAATGCATGCTAAGAGAAAGTATCCAACTGGAAAAACCTAGAGAATATATGATTACATTTATGTGACTTTTTATAAAAGGAAAAATTATAGAAATGGTGAACATATGGACAAAGGTATAAGCAGATTAATAAGAAATTCATTAGGGGCAATGAAACTATTTTTATGATAATTTAATGGCACATAAATGACAGTATTTATTTGTCAAAAGTCATAGAATACTTTCTTTTTGATGATTCTAGGAATCAAAAATTAGGGCCTTGTATACACATCTATCTTAAGGAATAAACATTTTTATTGTTAAAAAGTAATTTGGGAGATCAAAGAGTTCTAGAATAGAATGCAGAATATGGCAACATATTTTAATGATAGTAAGCATATGTAAAAACATCTCACTGAGGCTGTGAGGGAAAATTTGCTAGCCTGAAGTAACTTAGAAATGCAGGTTATAAGGCAAAAGTCAAAAGGAACTATACATAAGTGCTACTCTGTGAAAAGTTGTTTTCCCAGGAGTAGAGGTTAACAATTCTGAAAGTATCAAACACATATAGTAGAACTGAACAATTAATTGAGTGAATTGTAGATGGTGGGAACCAGGTTTCCAAAGGTGAGAATGGAATATTACAGGTTATCCAAGAGTAAATGCTAAAATGACTTACGTAGTAATGGAATAAAGTTGAAATCAATAGGATAAACTCATGTTTATTTCAATATAGATACAGACACACACATATATATATGCACATGTATTCTACATTATATTTAACTATATGTTAAATATGTATTTTTACACACGCACATATGTATACAGATATAGAAAGCGACAAAGACAGAGACAGAGAGAGACTGCAAAAAAATGTATATAGGGGCTGGGGGTTTAGCTCAGCTGCATAAGCGCCTGCCTTGCAAGCGAGCAGTCGTGAGTTAAATACCCAGTACCCATAAAAAAAAAAATGTATACACGCTTCAGTCTGGCCACTTTGGGGATCAGAGCTAAGCGAGGGTCACGTTCTGAGCTGCCGGCTCCAGCGAGACCCGGGCTGTCCTAGGTCCACGGGGGACCCGGGGCTGGACTCAAGAAGCTCACGCTGCAGCCGGGGACCCGAAGCAATCCGCCGGATCTGCCTTCTCCGAGATGGCCAGGACAAGGCCCCCGCAACAGACCTGTGGGTGTGCGCTGCTCCCTGCTTCACGCTCAGTGGATCCTGGAGGCTGCAGCTCGGTGTATGGGGAACAGACTCGAGTCCCCGAGATGGGCCTTGGCCCGGAACCAAGGTGACGCGCCCCAGGGAGGAGGGAGGTGAGGACCCCCAGAGTCCCTTTCCGCTCCTTCTGTCATCCCTGGGAGACCCCGGCACACACGTCACCGGATGTGACGTCGCAGGATCGCAGTCTGTGGAGACGGAGCGGCCGGTGGTCTGGGGTTGAGGTGCGTAACTCCGGTGCGGGCAGCCGGGGAGCCGGGCTCAGTTTGGGGTCACTTTGCGGGGCTGGGGGTTCATCCCACACCCAGAGGGAGGAAAGCCCAGAGACTCGGTCCGGCACACGTTGACACCTCAGCCCTCTGGGGACGAGTTTTCGGGTGGGGACCTCTTTGAGCTCAAGGCGACCCAGGGCAGGGAGTCAGAGCCGAGCTCTGAGGGCCAGGCTGCAGGCGGGAGGAGTGAAGGGGACCCGGCTCGGGGAGCTGAAGGTGGGGGCTGAGGGAGGACGGAGAAAGCCGCGCTGAGAGAAGGGCCCGGAACATTCTAGAAAACCGCTGCTTCCCGCGTCAGTTCAAGGCATCGACATCTCAGACCAGCGCCTCCTGTGCGCTTCCTGGGGCCCTCTCAGCACAGTCAGAGGCTTCTGGGGGCCTGGCTTTAAATCGCTGGGGCAAACAGCACCTGGCTCGTTTATGCGAAGGTGGGGGCCGAGGGAGGACCGAGGAAGTGACACAACCACAAAAGACTCCCAGAACATTCTAGAAAAGCCACAGGCCAAAAACTTAGCACAATTGCACAGCACTTGCCTGACAAGCACGAGGTTGTGAGTTCCAATGCTAATACCAAAATGATAATAATAATAATACCCAATTACTAGTACAGCTTCTGTTTCCCGCTGCAGTGCAAGGTGCTGACGTCTCAGAAGAGCGCCCCCTATGCCCTCCCTGGGACCAGACAGGACAATCAGAGGCTTCTGGGGGCTTTCCTTTAAATCTTGGGGGCAGACAGCACCTGGTTTGTTTAGGTGACAGTGGGAGCCGAGGAAGGACCGAGGAGCTGTATCTAGAAGCATGAGGTTGTGAGTTCGAGTCCTGCTGTCAAAATAATAATCATCATCATCATCATAGTACCCAGTGTCTAGAAAAGGCTCTGCTTCATGGTGCAGTCCAAGGTGCTCATGTCTCAATAGAGCACCCCTGTGCCCTCCCTGGGACCCAGTGGTACAATCAGAGGCTTCTGGGGGCCTTGCTTTAAATCTCGGGGGCAGAGAGCACCTGGCTCCCTTAAGTGCAGGCAAGGCCTGTGGGAGGATGGAGGAATCTGTGGCCCAGAGAGACGCCCCCAGAACCCCAGATCAGCCTCTCTGGTCGGCTGTGCACAGTTCGGGGTGGAATTCTCAGCTGAGCGCCCTCCTCCTTTCCCTGGGACCTGAGAGAGTCCGAGCCCTGTCCTGGGGTCTGGGGTTCCCATGAGGGAGCTCAGAGGCCCAGGCCCTGTTAAGTGCAGGGGAGCTGCTGAGGGCAGAGTGAGGAAGCCTCTCCAGCATGAGGGTCCCACAGTAACGCTGCTGCCTTGCTTCTGTTGTCAGCTTTGGACCCCAGAGCTGACTTGCCAGCCACTGACTTCACCATCTCTTGCAGGCCTCTTCTGCCTGCCCGGCCCTGGGTGTCCCAGCCTTGGCCCGAGGAGAGCAGAGCAAGGGGTGCCGGAAGGAGACCCTCCCCCAGCAGAACTGAGGACGCCTGGAGTCAGAGCCTTGGTGTGATCGGTGCACTGAGGTAACGGGTGGGGCTTGTGCCTGTGCAGGATCACAGCGGAGCACCCAGAGGGAGGAAGGAGGGTGCCCCACGCCCAGAGGAGCATCTTGGGGAGCATCTGTGCCCCTGGGGTCAGCCTGACAAGCCCTGGGCACGATGCCCGGAGGTGCAGCCCCGTAACTTGTCCACATGGGCTCTGAGCCGGGTGTGACTGTAGCTCACAGAGGAGGGGCCTTTGTCTCAGGACTCTGAGTCCCCCCAGAAGCCGGTTGTTGCTGAGTCTAGGAAAGCCTCGTGCTCAGTGCCAAGGCTGGGGCTTCCACGCTCACACAGCCCGGTCTGGGGGACACTGTAGGAGAGGCATGCCCTGGGCAGAGGGCGGGAACCAAGGCGTGCCCCAGGCAGAGCAAGAATGAGGCGGGCCTGAGGGGCTGAGGACCATGGGACCAAGCCGCCTCCGTTTGGAAACTAGTCACATCCTCAGTTATAGCTCTGAATCTGAGGGAGGAAGGCGCAGATCGTCCTAGGGATGGGCTCCTTCCAGGACCCAAGGGCAGGACTTAGAGGGAGGACTGTCAAGGGGGCCTTGCTGTCTCAATCAGAGGACCACTCCAGCCTTGGTGACCGGGAGGAGTGGGCCATGGTCCCAGCAGTGTGGCCTCAGGTCACCACGTCCAGGTCTTGAGAAGTCTGGTCCTGCTCAGCCCCAGGCTGTACCGAGAGAGGAAGTCACCTCTCCCAGCTTCCGGCTCTGGGCTCACAGGGAGGTGGTGGCCTGGGATTGAAGATGCATGGGCTGCAGGTCAGCAGAGGGGGAGTGGGAGCTCCTGGGCGAGCTCCAGACGAAGGAGGGTGTGGATGCTGCTCTGTGTCACCTGGGGGAGACCCGTGCACGGATGTCCAGAAATCTTGCCCCCTCACTTCTCTTTCCGGGCTCGCAGAGACATCACCCCTTGGTGTGAGGAGTGTCACTAGGTTAGCAGCGGTGGCACACCTGGCCTGCAGAGGGTGGAGACCAGAAGCTGCCAGAAATCAAGGGGTGAACATTTGGTGAGCAGGGAAGGTATGAAAAATCTCACACTCCCAAAATGAGGGGACCCCACAGGGCCTGGCATCGCCTGCTGCCAGCCTTAGGGCCCGGGTGCCCAAGCATTGCTGGGAGTTTTGATGAGAGCAGAGGAACCCCTTACCCATGCCTACGGGCCTCCAGCCTCAACCTATCTCTGTTGTCACCTGCCATGCCATCACTTACAGTTTGAGTGTCTCAGAGACAGGGCACTCCTTTAAAGAAGGTGGCTTGGGCTCATCGCAGGGGCCTGCCAGTACATGCATCAATGCCAGGGCCGAACAAATTCCCTCCATGGGTTACATGGACTCCTGACCCTGACCACGCCTTCCTGGTGCCCCTGGCAGGTGCAGCCAAATGTGGGTCCCCTCACTTCCTGCAGTTCCATGGCAGGGAGGCGCCCCTTGTTCTGAGAGTTTCCCTCAGGCCAGCAGTGGGCTAGGGTCCCGGCCCTGCCCAGGACAGTTGAGGTTCAGGAGCCTCAGGCAAGTTGAGGCTCCTGAGTGAGCAGAGGGAGGACCAAGCACCGGGAAGACTTGTGAGCTCTCAGAGTCCGCCGCCCTCCTGTGAGGGTGGCCCGAGGACAATGCCTGGGGCCTGGGGCCTGGGGACCCCTTTATGCCTCGTCTGGGAGCTGCAGGAGAAGGTGCTGAAGGGTTTGGGTGGGAGGCAGCGCCCACAGGTCACACAGCACAGGAGTCGCGGCAGCGTCCAGTGTCCAGGTAATGCGGTGGTGCCCCCACCAAGTGCCCTACCAACCCCAGAGTGACCCTATAACGCCTGCCACATTCAACATGCTGTGTGCCCGGATCCTCATCCTCTGGCCAGCTGCGCCCAGTGAGCCCTCTCACTTGCTGTCCCCTCCACCCAGGAGCGTGGCAGCCTCCAAGGTCCTAGAGCTCCTCCCAGAGAGCAACTCCAGCTCAGCCTTTGTGAGAGCTGCCCACAGGGCGTTCTCTGCGGGGCTGCTCACGGGCTTCCTCTCTCCCTCAGGCCTCTGAGTCCCTGTCGCCGAGCTCCTGCCCCAGGTCCCGTACCAGAGCCATCATGTGGGCATCTCCGGAGCAGCTCCAGCTGGAGGAAGAACCCACGGAAGAAAGTGAGACGTGGGGCGTGGCGTGGCGTGGGGTGGGCAGGTTCCCTGGAGGAGGCCACCTCCTAGCGTCCCTCTCATTGCCTTTCCTCCCATGGTCTTCTTCTGTTTTGTGATCCCAGGCAGCATGGAGGTGGTTCCTGGTCCTGAACAGCTGGATCTGCCCCAGGATCCCGAGGGAGGCCCCTCGCCCCCCTCCGCCATGGCCGCCACCCCTCCAAGCCAATCGGATGGGGCCCCCGTCGTTTACGCAGGGGGGAGTGTGCTCCCCCCACGGATAGTGGCCATCATTGAGTGCTTGGTGGGTTACCCCATAACTGATAAGATGGTTGAGTTGATGGCCTTCCTGTTGGTGAAGTATAGAAAGAAGGAGATGACCACCCAGGCAGAAATGCTGCAGAGCATGTTCGAGGGCTGTGAGGAGCAGTTTCCTGAGGTCTTTACGATGGTCGCTGAGTGCTTGTATTTGGTCTTTGGCATTCATGCGAAGAAAGTGAGCCCCACCAGCCAGTGCTATGCCCTTAAACCTGCCCTGGGCCTGTCCTACGATGGGATGCTGGAGGAGGGCCCAGGCTTTCCCAGGACCACCATTCTGCTCATTGTCCTGGGTGTCGTCTTCATTAAGGGCAACAAGGCCACTGAGGCGGTCATCTGGGAAGTGCTGGAAGGGATCGGGGTGCTCCCTGGGCTACATCACCCCATCTATGGGGATCCCTGGGGTTTCGTCACTGAAGATTGGATCAGCAGGCAATACTTGCAGCTTAGGCAGGTGCCTAACAGTGATCCCCCTGGCTACATGTATGTGTGGGGACCAAGGGCCCTCGCTGAAACCAGAAAGCTGAGTGTCCTGGGGTTTATGAACAGGGTCAGAAATAGCAGCCCCAGGTCCTTCACTGTCTGGTTTGGGCAGGTTGTGAGGGAGAAAGAGGAGACGGTCCAACCGCCAGACGTCCCGTTTGACGATAACTAGGGCCAGTGCAAGGGCTAGCGACAGGGCCACGTCCAGCAGCTGCTCCTGTCCCGTGCCGTCTGTCGGGGAGACGCTCCCATCTGTGTTTGGAAAGAGCCGTCGGGTATCTAAATGAAATGTGTAGCGTCTTGGAATGTCTGTCACTGTGCATGTCTTCACGTGTTCTTTAGTAGATTTCATTCAGCGTTCAAGGTTTGCATGGCACTGACCACACGTATTTACACATTTGACAAGTTTGGCTGTTTTGTAAAACAAATGGTAAAATCTTTCACCCTCTTCTGTAATTTGGACCAAGATCATTTGTCACTGGAATCAAAACTTTCTCAGAAATGTAAAAGAGGTCACCAGTAAAATAGGTGTGCACTGTAAGTGCAGAAGATTGTTTTTCCTCCCTGTTGCCCTGTAAATTTAAAACAAGTATGCCGTAAGTGCTTGGCTTACTGAAATGTATTGGAGAAACTGAATCTCAATAAAGAATCCCATTGCTGCAACCTGGTACACTGAGTCCCAGACCGTGGCTGAGCAGGGCCCTCATCCCGAGTCTGTGGGTGGTGCGAGGGAGCGAGGCTGAGCAGAACCCACCCTTGCGCGTGGGATGGTGGAGCCGGGGCAGCACCCACGGCAGAGAGACGGAGAGATGTCCTCGAGGCCTGACAGAGCAAGTAAGGCAGCGGTGGGGGAGCGGGCCCAGCCGAGAGCAGAGGGTGGAAGACAGTTTGAGCCTAGTGCGGCCCGCGTTCATTCTGTGCCAGTTGACTATAATGGGTTTGCAGTGTGGCGGGCTGTGCTCGGTGGAGGTATCGTGGGATTGAAGGTGTGAAACCTTCTAGGTCCTTCTTTTTGTTCCTGGGTAAAATGTGAGACATGTCCTGAGCACTTTCCCAACGCAGCTGGACACGACAGACACAAGGCCTGGGTCAGGTCCTTATGGACCTAGTGGCAGGACCTAGTGGCAGGTCCTGGCAGGTCAGGACCTGCCAGGATTTCCCGGGAAGTACAGGGATATGGGTTCTAGTTCTGGGAACTTCTGCCCAGAAATCCAGACTGACACTATTTCTTCACCCGAGTGACCTAGAACTATTTCCACTGGAACATTATGATTAGGTTTTTAGTGCCGTTATTGCAACTGTTGGCCACCGTTCATTACAAAAGGGCATGTGACATTTCCTCCTGGGGAAGCGTTTGTTGGAAATGTTTTTCACGTGCAGGCATTTGAGAGCCCACAGGCTTCCCATAATTCCCCCTCCTGTCAGCAGCAAACACGGCAGTTTGGAGGTCTGCGTGGGGACGAAATGAAGGACGGTGGTGCTAGTGTAGAAAGTCCGCTGGAGGGAAGGGCCCGGTCCTGCGCGCACCTTCTAGGAGACGGCTGCACCCCCGGGAAGAATTCCCCATGAGCTGTGGGTGTTCTCGGAGCTGGCTGAAAATCAGTCGGCTTCAGGGCTGTAACTCCTGCCCACCCTGACGCTGTCGCGTGTCCTGTAAGGAGGAAGATTTATCCAATTCTACTCATGAAGTTGCCCGTTCTGGCCGCTTTGCTGGTCCACGTCCTGTAGTGCTACATATCCTCTGGTGCGTCCTAGAGAGCAATGACCATAAGAGCCACGTCCCTGCACACTAGGGGTGGGAACAAATCCTACTAGAGGTGACGGCCACCTGCCATCCAGTGTGGTCACAAGTCTGCCAGGCACTGGGCTGGGTGCTGCTCCCGCAGTGCACCCTTCAGCAACCATACCGGACAGATGGCACCAGACAGGCCCTACAGGTGAAGAGCTGCAGGCTCTCAGGGCGGGACTTCCAGGATGACGGACTGGTAAGCAACAGGGCTGGGTGAGTGTCCCCCTGTGAACATGTCTGAACCCGTCACTAGCCCCACTCCTCCAGCCTGGGGCCCGATTTCTGATTTACACACCATTTCTAAGCACAGCGTAATGTTTTATAATCAAAAGAAGAAGCCTAGAGAGGCCCGTGTGCAAGAAACCGTCCTGTCCTAGACAGCTGACAGAACCCAACGCAAGCGGGCGCGTATCTGGGCTGGGTTCCTTGAGAGCCACCTATGCCCAGGGTGGTGTTTCTGTCTAGAGCCGGGATTGCCTGGTGTGCCGTCCCTTCCCTGGGCTGTCTCCCACTGCCCTCCCTGCCAGCTCTGGCACCTGGCCTGCCGCCCAGCCCTTCTCAGCCACGTCTTCTGCTTCACGTTGCCTTCTCCACCATGCTCCTGTCTGCAGCCAGGTGAGCCCTGACCGAATTCCCCGAAGCCATCAGGACCGGAGCCTCTTCTCTTTGAACTGTGGGTGTCTGGCCTTGCGTCCCAGCACTAGGGTGGAGAGCTGACCCCAGGGGTAACATACGGGCATGAAGTGACATTTCCCTGTGACACCTAACACCGTGGATTCAGGCTTATCCTGCGGCAGCCCATGTGGACCTAGCTTGACTGTGTAAGTCCTCTCCTGGATCCGCTGCCCAGCAGGAAGGCCAGGCAGCCCACGCTCTCTTAGGGCCCCTTGTTCCTTCTGAGCCTCTCTTGACCACTCGAGGGTCCCCGTGCCCCTGAGCCTGATATAAAGCATCCAAGTGACATCAATGACCAAAATACTCTGAGTGGACACGCAAACTGTTCTCCATTTGTTGTTATCAATATTAGAATTAAATCAATCACTTAGAAGATGAATTCTTGTGGACGTCTACATCTTTACGTCTGAGAAGGTCACAACATGGACACTGAGTGGAAGTGGAAAGGACAAGACTATATCAATTTTAGGAATATTTACCAAACTTTCACTCAAAAAGTGCTAGTTTGCAGTCTCATCAAAGTCACACAGCATATTAATTTCCAAACTGGAAGCAGAACCTTTCCCATTTCTTTGAGTGGAGAATCGTCTCTGGAATGATCAGGAAGGCTGGAAGGAGGGCAGGCAGGAGACCTTCATCAGGAGGGCTTGGGGCCCTGGAGGACATCCCATGCAGCATGGGAGGGACAGCCCTGTCAGCCCCCTCCAGGTTCCCTCCGTGGTTGCTTGGCTGCAGGGAAGAGATGTAGGGGGCAGCTGCTCCCTGCCCTGGCAGTCAGGGAGGACTGAGGGGGGAAGGAGAGGCCCTGCAGGGAGAGCCCCCCAGGCCCCCAGGGACACACCCCTTCCCCCAGGCCCCACCTCCCGCCTGCAGGCTGGTCTCTACACCCCTCTTTGGCTCAGTCAGCTCTCAGGCAGTGCACACACAGGCTCCAAGACCTGCAGGGTTTCCAGGACCTGGAGAGACCAGCAGGGCTTCTCCAGGAGGACTTTAACGGAGCAGCGACCGCCCAAGCCCCTAGCAAGGCTGGATGCTGGCCTGGGCCCCAGGCAAGGAGAGGCTTTTGTACAGTTCCTAGTTCCAGCAAGCAGAGCTAGACTAGGAGTGAACCAGAGGCCCTGGGTCATTCTAGCAGCTAAACCTGTCTTCGCCTCCTATGACAACATGTCCTCTGCGTCTCGGGATGTCAGGATGCTGGCGGCAAGCCTGTTTATCACCCCCCCCCGGTAGTTTTCCTGGTGTGGGGACAGTACTGTCCCTTAGGGAGGGCATTCCCAGGAGAGAGCTGCCTGAGGCCTCTCCCAGGCCAGGGAGAAAAGCCAGGACCCGGTGGGAAAGCCACGCCCACATTCCTGAGGGAGGGGCCCAGGAGTCCCTGAGCTGGGAACCTTTGCAGAGGGACAGGAAGGCTAGGTTTCTCTCTGAGCTCTGCTTTCTTGTGACCTCCCTCATCCCTAACTCAGCACCTGTGACTTTGGGGGCCTTCTGGCTGGAACCCAGGACAAGACCACATGGCGGTCAGTTCAGAGAGCCCCAGGCAGCCCTCACTGGAGCTGTGATACAGAGCTGGCACAGGGGGCTCCACTGAGACAGAAGTGGGGGGAGGGAGCCCAGGAATGGGACTGGGAACCTGGCCCCCTTCAGCTGGGAGTGGCAGCGAGGGCTGAGTGGACACCCCCTTTAGGAGGCTGGACCAGGGCCCACGAGACACCCGGCCTTCCTTCCAGTCCCTCTCTCTGCCAGCAAGACCCACGCTGGCCCCTGTGGCACTCTGGGTAAGCAGCCTCTCTTGACCACTCAGAGCCCCCTGAGCACTGTGCCCTGGGAGATGCCCTGAGGCCTGCCGGAGACTGTGCTCTGTCCCCTGTGCTGGTGGAGCCCCTCTGAGCCCCACTGTGTGAGGAGGTGGGCTGAGGATGTGACCCACAACTGAGACAGGCCAGAGATACCACGGATCAGGGAACAGGTGGGCTGCTGCTTAGAGGGGACAGTGGAGGGAACATGCCAGGGACCAGGGACCGGGGACCAGGGACCTCAGCCTCTGTGGAAGAAGGGCCGGCTGTGCACACTGCTCCATAATGACCCAGTGGTCGTCCTCCCTCAGGTGGCCTCCTGAGGTCTCTGAGCTGTTGGCCCCCCAGGGCATGGGAGCCATGGGCTGACAGAGGGCCAGCGCTGCCCAGAGATCCCATCTGGGGTGGAGGGCTGGTCCACAGTGCAGACATGTACTTGGTGGTGGACGGCGATCTCCTGATGGCCCGCCCTTCCATGGCAAAGGGTGGAGAGTCGGGTGCTAGGCAGGAAGCATAGGCAACCCCATTCAGACCACTCAGGTCTCCAGGATGGTTTGGGG
>PVJX010034105.1:0-19179 GCA_004027295.1 Dolichotis patagonum
TGCACCCATGTTTATAATGGCACAATTCATAATAGTCAGATCTTGGAAACAACCTAAGTGCCCATCAACTGGGGAATGGATAAAAAAGTTGTGGCATTTTTATACAGTGGAGTACTACTCAGCTATAAAGAATGATCACATTGAGTTATTTTTAAGTAAATGGATGCAACTGGATACCATACTCATAAGTGAAATAAATCGAACTCACATGTGTAAATATGTATTGCCTCCCTAAGTATAAGAAATGGTAAGAATACATAAGATATAATGTAATCCTTATAATATAATAATATATATATATAAGGATTATATTATAATAATATAATATAATATAATATAAGGATTATATTATAATATAATCCTTATTATAATGCTCAATAAATACTGTGAAAGGGTATGAATCTGCTCAAAGTGGAAAAAAATATCTCAGGGAAAATGAGAAAAAAGAAAAAGGGAAAAAATATCTGAATTTGTATAAACACACAGGATAGTTAAGAAAATTGTGCTACAAATTGTATAAATTCTTGGAACAAAACAGTTATAATTGATAGGATTCAATCAGTTTTGCATGTTTGTATGTGGTTTTCTGAGAAACTCTTAAAGATCACTATGTAAAATAATAACCTTAGTTCTGTTCTTACTGCCTTGTTTTGAAGACCTATATTGTTATTGTGTTGGGCGCTTTGCCATTGTTATTTATTTGTCTTTTTTTCTTGTTTTTCTAGTAGTCTGTTTTGTTTTGTTTTGCCCTCTAATACAGAAAGGATAGGTATACATATAGAGTCTTATACATGCCTAGAACTTTTCCTAAACAGTTTACAAGAATCGATTTTATTACGTGTGATAAAATGAACAGCTACTTCGAGAAAAAAGAGACATTATGGTATCCATTGCTGATTCCATATCGTTATTCTGTGAAATCCAGTAATGCTTTTATTCTTTGTTCAGAGTGATTTTAGTCTGTTTTGTATTTTTAATTTCAATATACATGAAGGTATGGACAGCTATTTTGAAGAGAACAAGAGACATTACATCAGCCATTGTTGATTTTCCTGTTGTCTGGTTTTGAAGGCCTGTAATGCCTTCATGACTCTGTTCTGATCAGTTTGATACTGTTTTGGTTTGTATGAATTCATTGTGGGTGAAGATACAGACAACTATTTAGAGGAAAACAAGAGACATTATGGTAGCCACTGTAAATTTCCTGTTGTCTTGCTTTGAAATCTGTGTCACTTACATTGTTTTCTTCTGATCTGCTTTTTTCTTTTTGTTGTATTTTGTTTTACCTTCTTTAAAATAATAAAGAATTCTATTGTTTTTTTTGTGTTGATTTTGCATCCTGCCACTACTTTATTTGCTTATCAGATATAAAAGTTTACTAATGGAGTTTTTTGGGTCTTCTGTGTAAAGAATGATACCTGAAAATAGGGAAAATTTTAATTGTTTCTCTTACTGTATTGCTCCAGCCAAAGTTTTAAGTATTGTATTTACAGGCAGTCAGAATGAACACCCTCATCTCATTCTTGATTTTAGAGGACGTGCTTTTAGTTTTTCCCCATTCAGGATGATTTTAGCTGTGGATCTGTCATTCTGATTTTTTATTAGCCTGAGGTAAAGTTCTTCTATATAGTAAGTCCCTGACTTACAAATGAGTTCCATTCCAGGGGAATTGTTTGTGAGTTGGATTTGTTTGTAAGCTGACAAAATCTTACATAATATACCTGTGAAAGTTCATAACTTGAATGTTGGTAAGTTGGAGATTTACTATACCAAACAGGTATAGTAAATTTTTTTTTGATCCTGAAGGGATGTTGGATTTTATTGAAGATATTTCCTGTATTAGTTGAGATTATCATATTTTTTTATCCTGGATTCTGTTTATGTAGTATAGTACATTTATTGATTTATATATGTTGAACTATCCTTGGTTCCTTTGTATGAAACCAACTGGGTTATGGTCAATGATCTTTTTAAAGTGTTGTTGCATTCTGTTTGATGTGATCTTATTGAGGATTTTTATGTTGTGTTCATCAAGGATATTGGTCTGTAGCTTTTGTTTTTTCTTTCCTTTTGTCTTCCTCTTTTTTCTCCTAGTTATTCTCATTTTCTTCCTTTTCCTCCTTTTTCTCTTCCTCCTCCTTCTCTTCCCTGTTCCTCTTCTTTTCCCCATTGTACTTCCTCCTTTTCTCTTTCTCCTTTTCCTCTTCTTCCACTTCTCCTTCTCTTCCTTCTTTCTTCTTCCTGCCTTATGTGATTTTGGTATTTGTATAGTTCTGGCTCCATAGAATGAATTTGGAAGCATTTCTTCCCTTTTCATTACTTGAAAAATTTGAGGAAATTAATACTTATTTTTTTCTGAAGGTTCAATAAAAATTCAGCAAAAAATCCATTTTGTCCTATTTTAGTCCAGTAGACTATTACTGCATCAACTGCATTGCTTTTTTATTGGTCTGTTTAGGTTTTTAAGATTTTTGGGGGGCCAGTTTTGGTAGGTTAACTCACACAGTTGTCCCCACACATACACATATACTGATATACTGTGTAACACCCGTCCTAGTTAGAGTAACTGGAATAGGGACAGGCAAGTAAAAATGAAAATGAGAGGAGACTGCAGTTGTCCTGCTGTGTTGGTCAGGATAAGTGGTTCCAGTGACTGAACAGTGTCATTGTCTAGGCCACTGTGTTGGGAGTTGGACTCAACCGGGTTTGAGGTACACTCCATCCAATTGGGTCTACTATGCCTCTATTCCCAGGCCATATCCCTCCAGTCTCTCCCTGGTCTGGGGGGGACGCCAGTCCCAGCAGAATCTTGTGGTTTACCTAGATAGGGTTCCCCTGGGGCCAGCTGACCTTTCTGGGTCTCCATACCTGGTGCTTACCCGTCTCTGTGTCCTTGTCCCCATAGTGCCTAAGGCCTGATAGGCTTTCCAGGAAAAACACATCAGACTCCAGGCCCATGTTGAGAAGCCTTGGTGAGTACTAAGGGCAGTGGTGGATGTGCTGGGAGGAAGCAGTAGCTGCCCTGTCACCTACTCCCCTGGAGAACTGTGTACTTTTTGCAGTGCTACAAGAGACCAGCACTGGTGTCAAGTAGCAGTTCCATTATTACCTGTCTCCCTGGTCAGTCACTGGCCTTCTGGAGCTGTCTTCCCTGGTTGGTATCCAGACCATTTCCTGCAGCCAGTAAATGCTGCATACCTCAGAGCCATCTGTGAGTGCTGTGGTTTCCAGTCCATCATGTTGGACTAAAAATGTGTTTTGTTAGATTTTTAGCACATATTGTCACAGCAATGTAGTTTTGGATTATCTAATGAAAACTGGAGTGCAGTAATAATGATTATGACAAAAAAATAATGATTGTGAATGTGTGCAGTTGGCACAGATCATGTGTCAATCCAAGTTAAGGTGATTACAAAAAGATTCTCTGTCAAATCAAGTGAACTGAAGATTTATTTTTGGGAGTTCAGTGTCAGTATAATTCTTGCATTTGATAACAGATTCTTGCATATGGTAATTAAAGGATCAAAAAATGGTCTTAAATCAAAGGGAGTTTGCCTGGAACATACTGATCTTTGTGTCAAGTGCATAAGAAATATTGGGAAAATTTTTAAGTATTTAGTTTTTCAAACATCTCTCCCTTCTTCCATCAAAAGAACTTTTAGGTTCACACAAAATTTGGAGGACATAGTGATTTTTATTACTTCCTGTCCCAATACATGCTCAGCTGAGTATTAGTATCGTCCTCTACCTTGGAATGTTCATTATAATTGATGATCTTGAATGATATTACTATTACCCAAGCTCATGGCTTACATTTTTGTTCACTCTTGGTCTTATGTATTCAGTGGATTTAGACAAATGTACCATGAAATTTATCTAGGATTATAGAGAATAGTTTGTTTCCTAAAAATCCTTTATGCTCTCCATATCCATCCTTCCCTTCACCCCAACTCCAGCATCACTGATTATTTTATCATCTCCATAGGTTGCTTTTTTCATAATGTTACAGAGTTAAAATCGTGCAGTGTATAGCTTGTTTAGATTGGCTTCTTTTACTTAGTTAAATGCTTTTAAATTTCCTCCGTGTCCTTTCATGACTTGATAGCTCATTTCTTTTTAGCCGTAATTAATATCCCATTGTCTGTAGTTTATTTGTTCACCTTCTGAAGGACATCTTAGTATCTTCCAAATTTTAACAATTATGAGTAAAGATGTTATGTACATTCATGCACAGGTTTTTGTGTGAATGTAAGCTTTCATTCTTTTGGGTAAGCAACAAAAGTGGTGGCAAACTATAACATGTGTGCTTCAGGTGGCTGTTTATATCGTTGAAAGCTCTAAAAGGTTCTCTATCACTAAATACAAAATTATGATGGCTTGATCTCATGGTAAAATTATTTTATTTTTTAAGAAGCTGCCAAAATCAGTGTGCGCTCCCACTGGCAACAAATGCATGTTCCAGTTGTTCTACTTCCTTCACAGTGTTTGGTGTATTCAGTTTCACCAACATTTTCTGTGGAACTGATACATAATTAAATATATCAAAGTGAACTCTGCACGATTAAGGCCAGTTTTCAGTTTGTTTTGATTTGCATTTCCGGATACCATATGGTATAGAGCATCTTTTCACATATGCATCTGTATATTTCTTTATTTACTGTGTATATTTTACAAAGTAACTGTTAATGTGTTTAGCTCATTTTAAATTGGGTTATTCTTTCTCTTTATTATTAAGTGCTCCTTGAACACTTTAGCCAACAGTCTCTAAGTGCATGTCTTTTGCAAATATTTTGTCATTCTGTAACTTGACTTCCTTTTATCTTGATATTGTTTATACATGGTGGAAGTTTTTAATATTGGTGAAATTCAACTCATTACTTTTTTCTTTCATGATTCGTGCCTTTGGTATTGCATCTAACAAGTCATTACTGTAGTCAAGATCATCTGAGTTTTGTTTCCTGTGTTATCTTTTAGGAGTTCTATAGTTTTTTATTTAATATTTAAGGCTGAAATTCATTTCGAGTTAATTTTTATGAAGAACATATGATCTGTGTTTAGATTAAGTTTTTGTATGTGGATGTATGGTTCAGCTTTCCCATTGTTGGAACAAAATTCCTAATGCCTACAGTTTAAAGGAAGAGAGGTTTTAATTGGCTCATGGTTTTAGAGAGTTCAGTTGAGGCCAGTTAACTCCAGAGCAGAAACTTTCTCCAGAGCAGAAGGGTATAGTGGAGCAAAGCTACTTACTTCTTGGTGGCTGGGAAGCAGAACAGGTTGGAAAGACTACCAGAGAGAAAAGGGCACAAGCTATAGATCCCCAGGTCACACTGCTGTCATCTGCCAGACACAACTAGAAATGTGCTACTAATTTCCTAGGTGATTCTCAAGCCAGTCAAGTTGATAGTTAACATGTTCATGATGGTTCTAATCTATATGTCTCACTGCAGGGTGACTCTGGTTAATCTATAACTATCCCAGCAGGCAGCATGAGACAGTCCCATTGGGTGGTACAAGCTGGGACAGTCATGTGTATATCATTGGTGGTTCAAGCTGGCAGGAACCCATTAAGCATGTCACAGTAGATGTCCATTTGTTGAAAAGACTTTCTTTTCTTCATTGTATTGTCTTAGCTACTTTGAAAAGATTAATTGACTATATTTGTGTGGGTTTGTTTTGGAGCTCTGTTCCATTTCCTTAATGCATTTGTCTATTCGTTTACTAGTAGCATGCTGTCTTACTGTAGTTTTATAATATATCTTGATGTTGGGTTGTGTTTGTATATAAACCTTGTTCTTTTTCAAAATAGTGTTGGTTAATAGTGTTGGTATATGCATAGGCATATACACTTTAGAATCAGTTTGTTCATATCTACAAAATAACTGTTTGAAATTTTGATTGAGATTGCATTGAATCTCATGAGTTGGGAGGAACTTATGGGTTTGGACTGTATTACTGGAAGACAGAATCTCAAAGACCATAGTCTTCAGTGTTGAAATCACAAAAGATCTAGGCATGGTGGTGCATGCCTGGAATCGTAGCACTTGGGAGGATGAGGCAGGAGGACCACTGAGAGTTTGAGGCCAGCCTATGCTACAAAGTGACACAATGAGACCCTGCCTCAAAAGGAAAAAGAAAGAAAGAAATCACAGAAAATAAAAATCCCTAAAATGTAAAATCTGGAAAGATGGTTTAATTCTAGGAGAAAGAATTAAAAAAATTTAAAAATACAGTCATTTACATTTAAAAAGGTAATTTCTTTGAGAAAGAAAAATAAGAGGGAACATTTCATAGGTCACTTTACAGAATTAAATAGGCAAAAATAAAATACATACTTTGTGACTTCTGTCTAGAACTTATAAAGAATTAAAAAAAAGTCAGACCCTTGAAATTCAAAGACCCAATTCAAAAATGGGCATCTGAAATTAATACACAGTTCTCAGATGAAGAAATACGAATGGCAAATAAATACATGAAAAAATGTTCATCATTATTAGTCATGAGAGAAATGCAAATTAAAACCACACTGAGATTCCATCTCACCCCAGAAAGAATGGCCAGGATAGAAAAAAACTACCAACAAGTGCTGGAGAGGCTGTGGGGAAAAAGGAAGTCTTCTGCACTGTTGGTGGGAGTGTAGACTGGTGCAACCACTGTGGAGGTCAGTCTGGAGATTCCTCAAAAGCTGGGTTTGGAAGTCCCATTTGACCCAGCTATTCTACTTCTAGGCACATTCCCAGAAGAACTGAAAACATCATACCACGGTGATATATGTGCATCCATGTTTATAGCAGCACAATTTGTAATAGCCGTATCTTGGAAACAACCTAAGTGCCCATCAACTGAGGAATGGATAAAAAAGTTGTGACATTTTTATACAATGGAGTACTACTCAGCTATAAAGAATGATCACATTGAGATATTTAAAAATAAATGGACACAACTTGAGACCATACTCATAAGTGAAATAAACCAAGCTCACATGTGTCAATACTGTATAGTCTCCCTAGTATGAGAGTTGGTAAGAGTATATAAGATTTTATGATAATCATGATTGCCCATTTCATTGCTTTGAAGCCTTTCAATGTTTTCATTCATCAGTTGGCTAAATGATTCATTGAAAACTCTTGGAATTCCATCATCTGTAAGAAATGCCAATGCAGACAAATTATCTTTAAACAGAAGTTTGTGTTGTTACTGTAACACACCGTCTATCCCTTGCTGACTCCCTACCACTCTTACATAGACAGCATTTTTAAAATGAGAATTGTGATTTTTCAAGATTTGAGAATTTGAGCATTTGTGATTTTAAATGTTTAGGATTATGATTTTGGCAATTTTATTTGGGACTTTCTATGTTCAGGGTTATGATGTTCATTCAGGGTCATGTCTTTTAGAATTATGATCAACGTTAAGAACTAACATCTTGGTAAGTGTTAAGTCTTTTTCACCATGAACAAGAGAGACATGGCCTTCTCTCTCTCTCTCTTTCTGTTTTTGTTTTCTTTTTGAGACAAGGTCTCATTATGTGATTCAGGCTGGCCTCAAACTCATGGCAACCCTTTTGCCTTAGCCTCCCAAATGCTTTTATTATAGATGTATGCCATGATGCCTAGCTCTCAATTTATTTAGTTGGCATTTTGTTATTGTCCTAATGTAGGTCTTGTACATATTTTGCTTGATTTATACCTAAGTATATCATATTTTTTAGAGCTTAGTGCAGCATTGTGTTTTTAAACATATTTATGTATTGTATTAGTCACTTTCTGTCAGTGGGACAAAATACCTGATACCAGCACTTTAAAAGAAGAGAGGTTTGTTTGGCTCCTAGTTTCCATTGGGTTCAGTGTGTGGTTGGCTGGCTCCAAGACAGAATCGGCATGGTAGAAGGGCCTAGTGGAAGATAGTTGCTCGCTCCATGGCAGCCAGGAAGCAGAGAGAGAAGAAAGGCGTAGGGAAGAAAATATGCCCTTCAGGTCATGTTCCCAGTGACCAACTTCCTCCCTACCAGACCCTACCTCCTAGTAGCACATTTGCCTATGAACTTACCAATAGATAAATTTGCTGATGAATGTTGTGCCCCATGATCTAATCAACTTTCAAAAATTCCTTCTCTGAACACATTTGGGGGACATCTTAGATCTAAACCATAACATTCTGCCCCTGACCCCTAAAAGGCCCAGTTCCATCTCATTATGCAAAATGTATTTAGTCCATGTTAAGAGTTGGCAAAGTCTTAACAGTTTCAGCATTGCTGAAAAGTGAAAATCCAGTGTTCTCTGAGACTCAAGGCAAACTTTTGGCTGTCAGCCCCTGTAGAAATCAAAGAAGAAAATTAAGTGTGTCTAATATGTAATGGCACAGAATAAGCATTCTTATTCCAAAAGGGAGGAATAGATCGGTAGATGAAATCCAGCAGAGCAAACATTAAAGCACAACTGAAGTCCAGCAGGGAAAACATTAAATCCTATTGTTCTGTGTCCAGCACCTGTAGCAGATTGTGGTAGGTATGAACTCCAAAGGCTTGAGCAGCTCTATCTCTATGTCCTTGATGGTCACAGCCCACATGGACTGGCTCTGCCCAGTGCTTGCTGTTTTCTTTAGCAGACATTTCACATTCCTGGCATCTGCAAATTCCTGGGGTCTCTTCTATATTTTTGGCTTCTTGTACCATCCTTTCAGGAGCTCCTGACAAGGACTTTGACCTTGTTATGCATTTTTACATGGCCTCTTAGACCTGCTTCAGAAATGTGGGTGGCAGCCTCCATGACCCCATAAACCTTGCGTTCTACAGCCTGAAGAATTGGCACCACATGGATGGTACCAACAGCTGTTGCCAGCTTGAGCAGTAGCCTGGCCCCTTTGACCATTGCAGTGCCTCAGAGTGCCTGCATGGCTGATCTCAAGGAAATGCTTCCGGGGCTTTTGCAGTCCTGAATTAGCAGGGAACCTAGGGACTGTAAAATCTTTCAAAAGAGCTTACCACTTTTTCCTCTTGAGCATCCAATAGTCCTGATGCAAAATACACAGCTTCTTTTTAATGCCAATCTTTTCAGCAACCACAGTCTCCTTTGCCCCAACTTTATAAGCACTTTCTTTCTGGTCAGGCTTCGTATTATATGGTTCTGCGGTTTGCTTCTGATTCTCACTGTAAATCTTGGCTGAAAGAATCCTTGCCAGAGTCTGAATGTTGGGCTGCCTTGAAATTTCTCCTGCAAGATTGATTATTTTACCACCTTTAATCTCAGTCTCCTTCAAAGTCTTAGGACATGGGAAAAATGTAGACACTTTTTTTTTTTTTGCCAGAGTGTGGTACATGTGGCCTCTAGTCCAATTGCCAGTGGAGTTCTTATTCTCAGCTGAAAGATCCTGTACTTCACTGTCTGCATTCCTCTCAGCATTCAATCCTACCTGCAAATCAATTTCATAGGCTTCTGAACCACATGGTCAGGTACAATCACAGCAAGGGAGATGCCAAGGAAAACATTTCTGAATAATTTATCAAAGAATAAATTTCAGTAGAAATTATAAAAAATCAAACTGAGTGATAAAAAGCTAAGCATGGAATAGAGACTAAGTCATGTTTAAGAAAAATTTCAGAGCATTAAAATACACACATTTTAAATGAGTAGTAGCAACAACGAAGACTGAAAACTAGTCATCTAAGTACCTAGTTTAAGAACTAGGTATTTGCTCAACCTGTTAAAAATATGTGTAAGAAACCTATGGCTAATATCATACTTCCCGGTGAAAGACTGAAAGATTTTCCTCTAGGACCAGGAACCAAACAGTAATTTTTCCTTTTCATTTATACATAGAGATAGGTACTAGTCAGGGCAGTTAGATGAGAAAATATGTTTGAAGTCAAGGCTGTGGTTCCTGGAGGAGGTGCATGGGACTGAGGTTTGGAAAGAATATTCAGATTGTACTGTTATATTCTTTGTCATGGGTGGTGTTTACATAATGGTTCTTTGCCTTGTAATAAATAAATTACCTGATTTATGTTTTGTGTGCTTTATGGTATTTGTGCTTTGTGTGTTTTATGGTGTTTCTGCTTTTTCTTTGCAATAATTTATGTGTAATTTATGTTTTGTGAACTTTTCTGTATGTTAATTTCATAATAAAAAGATGAAAGGATTGGGAAATCTTAAAAAGGTATACAGTAAGTCCCTGACTTATGAAAATTCTCAGTTGTGAACTTTCACAGGTGTACTATATGTTTTACTTGGTAGGCTTATGAATGAATCCAACTTAGGAACAGTTGTCCCAGAAGAAAACTGATTGTAAGTTGGGACTTAGTGTGCCAGTGCCATTTGTTAGTCTTTAGATTCTCAATTTCACATATTGTTTTACCAAATGGAATGAAAAAATTAAAAGGGCAAAATTAGATCAGTACATTAGGCAGCCTCTTCAATCAGTATAATGTAAAACTTACTAATACATAAGTTCTTCACCGTGATAGATTTTTCTTGAACCTTTTTTTTTTGGTACTGGGAATTGAACTCAGGATCGCACACTTGCAAGGCAGGCGTTTATACTGCTGAGCTACATCCCCAACCCTTGAAACATTTTGATAATTTTTATTTTACAGAGAATAAAACCAAGCAAAATAAAGCAATAAAACCAATCAAAACAAAGCAGTGTGATACAGGATTTCAAAACAAGGTAATAGGAAATCAGCAGTAGCTACCATAATGCCTCTTGTCTTCAAAATAGCTGTCCATATCATCAGACATAGTACATTCAAACAAAACAGAACAGAATAGAACCAATAAAAACAAAACAATAAATGCAATATAGGACTTCAAAACAAGATGATAGTAAATCCAAAATGGCTACCATAATATAGCTTGTTATTTTTGAAATAACTGCCCATGCTGTCAGATAAAATAAAATCAAACAGGACAAAACAGAATCAAACCAAACTAAACCAAACAATGAAAATAATACATGACTTTAAAACAAGATCATAGGAAATTAACAATGGCTACCACCTTCAGAGGGAGATCCTCCATAGATACTGCATTTTTATCCTCTAAATAGGTGACTTTAAGTCTGCAAAGTCAATGAAACACTAAACACTATAAACATTAAGTTGTATTTTACTTCAATAGCTATTATCTCAGCCTGTGTTTCTCCAGATCAGCCTCTTGAAATTTTTTACTCTCAGAATGTAAGTTAACTTTTTTGTTTAAATTAGGAGGTGTTAATGATGCTGGATAACTATGTGAGAGATTTCAAAGCACTGATTGACTGGATTCAACTTCAGGAGAAGTTAGAGAAGACAGATGCTCAAAGCAGGTAATGACCTCTGTACTCATAGTAACCAGCAGTTTCAATAGTAATCATTGAAATTGACAGAAAATTTAACCTCAGATTGACTTGAAACATGTGAAAACTTAAAAGTTTGGTGCTGCATTTCTCATTTGGTTCAGTAACATATGCTTCATCAATTCCTTGCCATTGCAAGATACGTTATTCAGGACAGAAATTTAAGTGTTGAATACAACATATTTACTACTCTCTGGGAATTTTTAGTCTAAGGATGTGATAAAATTAAACTTATTAGTACATAAGACTATTGTGACTATTCAGAGAAGGACATTTCTATTTTGGAGGCTAGATCAGGGAAGATTTCACGGAGGATGCTGAAGTATTTAAATGTGATGGATTTTACTGAGTGTTTGGGCCCTCAGAGGAAGGGAGTAGATTAGAACAGTATGTAAGTACTGACCAGTGATAAAGTAAAAATAATTAGAGAAGGATATAGTGTATCAAAAATAAATAGGGAGTGATATAGTATATCTTCCCTCTGTGGCAGGCAATAAAGAAAATTGATGATTTTTGGTTAGGAGAGTAATGGGAGATGAAAGCTCTTTTAGAATAAGATTCATTTGGCATCTGCATGTAGTGTCTGGGTGCTGTACTTCAGGCTCAGGGATCACGGTAGACCAACACAATTCCTGCCCTCATGAAGTATGTAGTATGTGCTGTGGTCTGATTATGTCCCACCAGAATTCACATGTTGAAATATAAGCACCAAGATGGGAGAGTGAGGAGGGAGGAGAAAGGGAAGTTAAAAAAAAAAATCTAAAATTTGTTATGTGCATGTACCAACTTCCCATGGCGAAAGTAATCATTATCTGCTACAAATATGCGTAAATAAAAATTAGAGGAATTTACTCACCAGTATGATAGTATAAGGAGGTTGAGCCTTTAGAAGCACCCTTTAAATTATGAGGCTGCTGCCATGAACAGGATGCCTTTTTACTCTGAGAAAATAGACTTACGCTGCCTCTTTATTTTGAATTTGACTTTGCTTCAATCTCAGTGGGTGAAACCATGCAATAAAAAGTCATCTTTTATCTTAATATGTTAGTCCCAAGAGGGGACCAAAAGGGTAAAGGATTCCTTAGAGACAAATGTAGGAGAGCTGGATCTCCTGGAAACCAAAATCAGGGAAAGTATGTGTTAATCTTTTAAATATTTTTGTTTCTCACATGATGAAAAGTTTTAATTTTTTAATTGCCTGCTTCATCTGTAGTCTCTGGGTGGATCAGTCTTAGGTAATTTTATTTATATCAAGCCGTTTTTATCTCTACTAGTTGGCAGTAGGCAATTGGATCTAGGGGTACATTTTTTTAATGGGCCAAACTAAATGAAGAGATTAATATACTGATTTGTTTGACTTGTAGATGTAGTGTCCCTATGAAAATAAGCAGAGAAAAGCAGGTTGAAAGGAAATGGAATAGATTTACAAATAGAGCAGAGATGAGAGAAATCATGTATTATAAAGAGCTCAAGGGAATAGACGGTCTGTGTATTCTAGGTCTAATCCTCCTGAACCCTGATTGTAGTTTTTCTTTCCTTTTGGAAATCTCTTATTTGGTATAGTTTATATCTTTACAGTAAGCCTTTTTTTTTCAGTTTTAGTTTAATTTAGCTTTCTAGGCTTTTTTTGTATTTATAAAGGATCTACAATGTAACTACTAAAGGCATTTGAATAAGCCAATTTAAAAAAATCATGCTTTCAAATTCCAGCCAGCCAGTGGTGGCTGCATTGAAGAATATATTGAGAAAATTCAGAGTAGGTCTAAGCTTAACAGAGTGATGGCTTTCCCTGTCATGGTTCAAAAATATACCTGACACATTTCTTCTCTTTGCCTCATGAGGCAGTGCCAAGATATGCAACCTAATTTAAGGGATGCAACCTTAAATTTCCTGTAGGTGGCATTATTTGTCTTACTTTAAGTCATGTAAAACACTCATTTCAGCTTGATTTGAGATTTAAATATGGGAATTGTTCATATTTAAGGAAGTAAATATTGGTAAATATTTATATATTTGCATTATGGGTAAAGACTTTATCAAACAAAGGTAGAAACTACAAAGGAAAATGTTGATTTACTTGATTTAACAAGAAGAAAGCAAACCTTTCTATATGAAAACAATTGAAGGGCTGGGGATTTAGCTCAGCGGCTAGTACAAGGTCATGAGCTTGATCTTCAGTCTAAAAAAAAAAAAAAATTGAAAGCAAAATAATTGTAACCTCAATGCCAACAGTATTATAGCCATAATAATTATGATAATAGCATGCTAGAAAACTATTTCAAGTTCTTTAGAAAGTGGTACAACTCCCAGTGCAAAACAGCTAAAGACAACAGTATGCAAATTCCAGCAGACAAAATTCAAATTGCTAAGTTACGATAATAGACGTATAATTAAAAAAATGAAAACAATGTAATACCATTTTGCCAGAGCAGTTTTTAAAAGACAGTAGCAACTGTTGGCCAGATTGAAGGGTAATGGGCGCTTCATCCAGTGGAAGTATTGTATATTACAGCATTTCTGGAAGATCATTTGGCAATAAATTGGCAAAAGCTTTAGGCTTTTGAATAATATTTTGTCTGAATTTTGTTTTCTAACAATATCACTTTTTTAATGAGAAGTGAAAAATCCTGTAACCAAACTGAATAGGGTCAGCTACAGAAGACCCAGGATGGTGACAGGATCTGACTGAGGGCATGGGAATGGAAAAGACATTGCTCAAGGGGACATTTTGGGGACTTTGTCCTGTTGGGTGACTGGTTATGGGGCCAGTGGTGAGTAGAGGCACAGAAGTTGTATTTTTAGCTTTCCTAATGAAGAGCAATGAAATCACTATGTTCCCTGTTTTATGGGTGATTATGTGATAAGAAGTTGACTTCATATTTTCCTGTGTAGTCTCCATTTAACCCTTTCTTTGTATCTTGATCCTTGTTGCATCAAACTTGCCTTTTAATGTATTTTAGCTGGGTGTGTAGAGTTTGTAAATTCTAAAGTGTACTTCAAGTCTTGGTAACCTCATAACCTTTTAGAGATAAGTAGAGCCTCTTTCCCCTAGTGCCTGTTATAGTGTATCTCAGAGCATGGACTATATGTGATTTCTCATCAATAGTAGGGTAACTTTCTGAAGCAGTGCTGTAGGAAAAAATTGACACTCGATTATGTTTTCACTTATTACCTACCAAGAGAAATTGTTAGTTTGTTTATCCTTTTTCTCAGTTAATTTAATATACCATATGTCTTGAATTGGCAGACCAACATCACTTGCATGGGAAGTAAAGAAGATGTCTCCAGGGCGTCATGTGATTCCAAGTCCGTCAACAGATAGAATAAATGTAACTTCAAATGCACGAAGAAGCTTAAATTTTGGGTGAGCTGAACTAAAAATAAACCTACCAAGTCTATTTTCTGTGCTAATATAATATTATAAAGCATAATATTTCACATAAAAATACCCATGTATGTGTTGGTATGTTAAGCAGAATGCTGGTCACAGCTATCATCCCCCAAAAAGAAGACACGGTGACACTGTGTACCAGTTAGCAATTCCAGGGGACATTGAAACACCAAGGAGCTCATATATTATCCTTATTACCATATCCCATATATTATACAATATTGTATGAAATTAGTGATTAAATCAGGAAAAATTCATGAATCTAGTTTCCTTACTTTGCTATAGTAGTATTATTTTCTATTAAAAATCTAGTATGTTTCATACATATTTAACATTTCACTTTCCTATTTAGTTTATTAGTGGTATTTCTTTTTTTCTCCAGGAGTTCACCTGGCACAGTGGTCACTCCGTGTATGGCTCCTGCAGGTGTCAGCTGGGCTGACAAAGTAAAGGCTCATCACACAGGTTCTGCCTCTTCTGACACAGCTTCTACTCAGTTGTGCCCACCCATGGCCGTGCAGAAGGCATCCCGCAGAAATGGCAAGTGACTTTGAAGTAGCCCTTAATGTGGTAAACAGGTGGATGCAGATATTTATACTGTTCAGAACTAGTCCTAGTAGAATTAGATACTAATTTTTTTGCATTTTTTGTGACATGAATTTGCTTAAGTTAAAATCATAAAATAAGGACATAGTTCAGCGGTAGACTGCTTTCCTGGCATGCACTGGGGCCTAGGTTTGATAGCTTGCACCATGAAAAAAACAACTTGCCAAAACCATAAAGTAATTTTGAAAATTGGGCATAATAACTAGTTTTCAGCACTGTATGATAGTCAGTGGAGATCTTTGTGGTTTTTGTTTATCCTGAATAAACTTGAAGAAGAATGATATCTTTATCAGTTCATTTATATGATTCCTTAGAATTTTTTGACATAAAGTAGCAAAAAATATGTTGTTCTGTTCTTTAAGCAGTATATGTTTCTATTTAAACTAATTTATATATGATTATTATTTGGGTACTACAAAGTAATCTATTTACCTTTACTCACATATTTATTATACCATTGAGATAAATAAGGAACACAAATAGAAAGCATGTAATTATGAATGCTTTACCTAGGATATTTTACTTGTGAGAATTTCCTTCATAAAACCTTTGTATACATAAGAAGATCCTACAGAGGTTGGGATGTAGACATAATAACTAGTAACAGTGAGTGTGTATCATGAGTGAAGAGTACTTCAGAAGCTGCCTCTGTTTTATCCATTGTCATGTTCCTATGGAACTTTTTCTTTCAGAAAGAAGTGTTTTATTGCAGATGACAGAGAAGTTGTTATCTTTGTATTATGAGTCTGCTCTGTTCTCATTTTCCATTTTGGTCTCAGTAAGTTGTTTTGGCTGATTTCAAACAATATTCTTTATTTTCACCCAATGTAATACCCTTGGTTTCTTCATATAGGCTGACTAGTTGCAAACTGACAATAGGCAGAAGTTCAGTGTATATATGTTTATATATGTTTATATTTGATTAGATTTGCTTATCTATAAATATAATACATTATTTACTTTATACAGATAGTGTTACATTGTATCATATATAATAACATATCATTTTATTATGTTACTCATTTATATTTTATTATACCTGTTTCCTGGTGACTTAACAAAATACCAAAGGCTGGGTAGTCTATAAATAAAAGAAGTTTAATTAGCTTACAATTTTGGAGGCTGAAAGTCTAAAGTGTTGGTGGCTTTGTCAATTCATCCTCTGGTGAGGGCCCTCCCATAGTGGATGGTATCATCATGGCTGTAATGAGAACAGTTATATAGTGACTGTGGGCCAGTGAGCAGTTCAAGAATCAGGTTCTTTAGTTCACTCTTTTGTGAACTAACTAGAGTCCCACAAGAACCCCCTTTAAATCTCTTCCAGGGATAATATCCCTAGTGACCTAAGGTCCTCCCATAAGGCCCTGCTCCTGAAGTTCCACTGTCTCAGCACTGCATGCTGAAGACCAGACCTCCAGGATATGTACTTTTGGGGACAAAGCAGATCCAAATCAGAGCAAGTTCTTTATCTTAGAGATGTTGCAGTACACTCATGAAATTCACCCACGGGACACTGAGTTTTCAGGAACAAGATAGGTTTATTTCAAACTGCAATGGTCAGGCAGCTTTTGCCTTTGAAACTACTGGCTACTGGCTGCTGGCTGGCTGGCACCAATTCCTTTGTTCTCTTTCTCTTTTATATCCCTAAATGAGTTATCAAGACCGGGGTTACCATGGATACTACCTTTTGCAGCACTATCATTTCCATGAAATGTTACAAGACCCTCTTACACATCTGGTTAATTGACACAAAGTGTGACATCGGGCAGCTTGGTGTCTTGAGATCGACCTGTTTGTTTTCCTTTCCATAGTTTTTATGGCCAGTTAAGGGAGAGGAGATTTTGGGGATTTGGCCAAAGTTCACTTGTTATTTGAGGTCTAACTGCTAACTAAGCATCTAAACTATGATCTATAGGTCGTAAAATAAGCAAAGTTTTCAAGACTAGAGTTTTGGGGGGCAGGGTTCAAAAGCAAAAAGGCAGAGAAAAAGCAAATAGTGAGGGTTACAAACACCCTCACAGAGAAAGCTAGGAAAAATATGGAATCATAAAGCTTTAACCTGAGAGAAATATGTTATAAAGAAAAAAGCAATGTATTTTTTGTCATCATTGCTAATATTAATTTTTTTATTGTAAAGAGAATGAAACAAAACAATAAAATGAAACAAAACAATAAGAACAATCTTGGATTTCAAAAATAAGACAGTAGGACATGCTTAAGTAAATGCAGAAGAATTGAAATTATCCCATGCATGTTATTGGATCATAGTGCTGTGAAACTAGAAATTAATGACAAAAGAAACTTCAAAACTCCACAAACACATGGAAATTAAGTAACACACTCCTGAGCAATCAATGGGTCACAGAGGAAGTTAAAGAAGAAATTGAACAATATCTGCAAGCAAATGAAAATGCAAGTATAACTTAGCAGAACCTGTGGGATGCAGTCCTCAGAGGAAAATTTATTGTGGTGAATTCTCACATCAGGAAAACAGAACAAACACGAACAACCTGATGTTACACCTCAAACATCTAGAAAAAGAAGAGCAAGGCAAGCCCAAATCCAAAAGAAGGGAGGAAATGATAAAGATCACAGCAGAAATCAATGCAGTAGAGACTAAGAAAACAATACAAAAAATCAATGAATCAAAGATTTGGTTCTTTGAAAGAATAAATAAAATTGATAAGCCCCTAGCCAACCTTATTTAAAAAAGGAAAGAAAAAACTCCAGTTCATGCAGTCAGGAATGAAAAGGAAATCACTACAGACTGTATTTCTGTGAAAATGCAGAAGATCATCAATACCTACTTTGAGAACCTCTACTCTCATAGGCTTGATAACACAGAAGAAATGGACAGATTCCTAGAAACATATGCACTACCAAAGCTGAATCAAGAAGATGTAAAACTGCTGAATAACCCAATTTCAATTGATGAAATTGAAAGTGTAATTAAAACGTTACCATCAAAGAAAAGCCCAGGTCAGATAGATTCACAGTAGAATTCTACAAGAAGTTCAAAGAAGACTTAATGCCGACACTCCTCAAACTGTTCAAAGAAATTCAAAGGGAAGCAGTTCTCCCTAACTCATTCCTGGAAGCAAGTATTACTCTATTACCAAAACCAGAAAAAGACCCAACCAAAAAAGAGAATTACAGGCCAATCTCCCTAATGAACATAGATGCAAAAGTTCTCAATAAAATACCGACAAGCAGAATGCAGCAAATCCTCAAGAAGATTATACACCACAACAAAGTGGGATTCATCTGAGGAATGTAGGGATGGTTCAACATATGCAAATCAATAAATGTAATCCACCATATCAAATGGAGCCAAAAATAAGAATCACATGATCATTTCTGTAGATGTACAAAAAGCTTTGATAAGGGTCAACACTCATTCATGATAAGAACCCTACAGAAAATTGGAATATATGATCTTTACCTAATATGATAAAAGCCATCTATGACAAACAGAAACCAGTATCATATTAAATGGCCAAAAACTGAAAGCATTTACTCTAAAATCAGGAGCAAGATAAGGCTTCCTTTATCACCTATATCTCCTATCTAATATAGTAGTGGAAATACTAGCCAGAGCAATTAGATGAGAGAGAGAAATGAAAGGAGTAAGGATAGGAAAAGAAGAAGTTAAATTATTATTTGCAGATGATATGATACTCTACATAGAAGAACCAAAGAACTCCATTGAAAGACTTCTACATATAATAACTAAATTCAGTAATGTGGCTGGATACAAAGTCAACGCTCAAAAATCAGTAGCATTTCTGTGTACAAACAAACTTCACTGGAGAAATAAGAGAAGCCACACCCTTCACACTAGCATCCAAAAAAAT